>JZKD02S1569454.1:535716-566186 GCA_000966675.3 Picea glauca
AATTTAAAGATGTCTTTGCATGGACATATGATGACCTTAAAACTTTCGACCCTAACATCATACAACATGTCATTCCTATGAAGCCCCAAACCTTACCCTTTCAACAAAAATTGAGGAGAATGCACCCTAAGCTCGAACCGACCGTTCAAAAAGAATTGAATAAACTCCTAAATGCTAAGATAATTTTTCCTATTAGGCACACTCAATGGGTTTCTAAACTTGTCCCAGTCCGGAAGAAAACTGGGGAAATCCAAATTTGCATCGATTTATGGAACCTTAATAAAGCGTCTGATAAAGATAACTATCCTATCCCACCCATGGAACAGATCCTTCAACAGGTATCTGGTTCTGAGAGGCTATCCTTACTGGATGGTTTCTCGGGGTACAACCAAGTCCTGATGTCTCCACCAGACCAACTTAAAACTACCTTCTGTACCCCGTGGGGAACTTATGCTTATCAAAAAATGCCCTTTGGATTGATTAATGTTGGCGCCACTTTTCAGAGAGAAATGTACATTGCTTTCCGAGGCCTAATCAATCAGTCCGTCGTATTTTACTTAGATGATGTGACTATATTTTCTAAAAATAAAAACGATCATCTAGCTCACTTAAGAGCCGTTCTACAACGATGTTGTAAATATGACATCTCCTTAAATCCTAAAAAATCCATCTTTGCAGTAGAATAGGGTAAACTCTTGGGATTTTTTGTGTCAAGCGAAGGGATGATTATCGACCCCGAAAGGACTCAAGTCATCGCGAAACTTCCCCCTCCTACATCCAAAAAATCTATGCAGTCTTTCTTAGGACAGATTAATTGTGTGAGAAGATTTGTCCCCAGCTTCTCCGAAATGGTTAGACATTTGCAGAACCTAATTAAAAAAGACACCCAATATCGCTGGGTACCCCTAGAAAATCAATCTTTTAATGAAATAAAGAAGGCCATAATAGACGCCCTGTCGCTCATGAGCCCCGATTTTTCTCAAGACTTTACACTCTACACTTTTGCTTCTGACCGTTCCTATGCTGTCATCCTAACCCAAAAGAATGCCGAAAACAATGAAGTACCCATTGCCTTTATGAGATTTTCTTTAAAAGGCGCTAAACTTAATTACCCAGTGGTAGATCGACAAGCCTACACTATTTTCAAAGCAGTCAAGAACTTCTGGTCCTATATTTTGAAGTCAAGGACGAAAGTCATTGTCCCCTACCCAGCCGTCAGGAACCTATTAGTGCAGAAGGAACTAGGTGAAAAGAGGGCTAACTGGGTCACCTCCTTGCAGGAGTACGACTTAGAAATCACCCCAGCTCAGATAGTGAGAGGCAAAGGGTTATGCAAGTTAGTTGTTGATTCAGTAGCAGGACAACAAGAAGAAAGCGATACGTCAAACCTAGGACAACACGATCAAAATCTAATCTGTTGCATACAAAACCCTGTCAGTCCTTGGTATGATGATATAAGATTTTGTCTTGAACATGGGTCAGCCCCCCGTCACCTGGATCTCACTAAAAGAAGAGCGTTGAGATTAAAGTTTGCCTCCTTTCATCTAGTTAATGGTATCCTGTTTCGTCAAAGTTTTGACGGCGTACTGATGTGCTGTCTTAAAAAAGACGAAGCAGAAAAAGTCTTGTTAGAGTTGCATGCAGGAGAAGCTGGTGGTCATTTTGGTGGTGACACCACTTCCCATAAGGTTTTAATAGCCAGTTATTACGGGCCCACGCTTTTTAGAGACGCCCATTCCTTGTGTCGTAAATGTATCATTTGTCAGAAAGCATCAAGGCGGTTACAAAAACCGTCCTTTCCTTTGCAGCCAGTTTCAGTAGACTCTCCTTTCCAACAGTGGGCCCTTGATATCATAGGTCCAATCAACCCCCTGTCCTCACAATAGCACAAGTTTATTGTGACAACCATATATTATTTTACCCGATGTTCTGAAGCTGCCGCGTTAAGAACTGTCAACACCAGTCAGGTAATTGCCTTTCTAAATTCAAATATTATCACTCGTTTTGGTATCCCTGACTGCTTAGTATTCGATAACGCTTCTTACTTTTCCTCTCTTGAGATGAGTGAGCTCGCTTTGGAAAAATGAATTAAATTGAAGTATTCTACTATCTATTACCCTCAGGGCAACAAATTGTCAGAATCAACAAATAAGAACTTGATTAAAATCATCAAGAGAACGGTGGTTGAAAATCACAAGAATTGGCACAATGCACTGTTAAATGCGCTGTGGGCTGATAGGGTAACACTGAAATCTGTTGTGGGTAACTCCCCCTTTTTTCTCGTTTATGGCAGAGAAGAAATTCTGCCACCTCACATTCTTCTTCCTTCGCTACAGTTGTCACGGAAAATCCAAGAAGAAGATTGCCCCCCTTTGGAAAACCGAATTAATGCTTTGATAAAGCTAGAAGAGGTAAGAACCCAAGCTAAATGTAAATTAGATCAGTATCAACTATTGGTTAAAATATGGTTCGATTCTAACTCTGCTTCTGATAGGAATTTCGAAGTAGGTGATCTCGTCTTGAAATGGGACAAACCACATGAGGGAAAGGAGGACACGAAATTTCAAAACTTATGGCTTGGACCATTTTTAATTGCTGAAAAGTTAGGTCCTAATTCTTTTCAATTGAAAAATCTTGAAGGACAGCCTGACACCTATCCGGTGAATGGCCAAGCCCTGAAAAGATACTTTGCTTGACAACAACCCTTGTATACTATGTACATATTTTGATTTTGTTTGCTTTTTTGTTTTCTTTTTGTTTTTGATGTTCCCTTTGAGTTTATCAGCTTGTGTTTTTTTGAAATACACATACCTATGTACTGAGCTATTCAGAAAAAGAAAACAGAAAATTCCTTCGCTGAAATCACTGTTGAGAAAATTGTATAAACATCAATGGTATATTTCTGAAATTTATATCTGTGTTGGAAAAAAGTCTGTTGTTTGAAAGAAGTTGACTGATTTCAATCTTTGAGTAAAGCTTGTCATGATCATCTATTATCTTTTTACGTTGTCCCTATTCCTTAAGGGAATGACTCAGAAGATGTCTCCCTACCTTAGGAAGTTGTTTTTGTAAAAGAAACATCTTTGGATCTTAATAAAGGACAGTGCTAAAAAATTCTGATGAGGTATGAAAAAAATATGTTAAAATATCATGATTTTCAGCGTCACCCCGCTCAACTATATATCTTTGAAGAAAAAACAAAATAAATTATTAATAAGAGCTGTGGGAAGTGCTTGTAAACCTGCCGGGATGCTGAATAGGTCTGCTGGCAGTGGGTAAATGCATGCATGACACCAAGAAAACTTCACCGGGGTATTGAACAGGCCCGCTGGCAGCGAAGCAATGTCGGGTATATGAAAATTTGCAAATAAGAAACCTCTTAACCATAAAATGTTCTTTATTCTGATCGAGAACTTCTTGGCAGGATACGGATGCCAGAGTGGGTTAAATGGAAACCCTGTCGAGGCTATGGACGCCTGCTGGCAGCAGTGTCTCTATCAATAGTATTGGAGATTTTATCTTTAATATCGTGACTCACTGGTCTTAAGACTGTTATCTGTTTTCATCTTTTAAAACACTACTGGAATAGTTGGTTAATGATGATGTTTATACGCTTTTCTGGTTGTTATTTTTTGAGTTAGAATTATCTTTGTTGTCCTAATCTGAATTTGTTCTTTTGGAAGAGATAACTGCTTCTACCAGTGTGTCACCATTGTTGGCAGCCAATTAACATTTTTCTACTGTCCTTATAAGCTGCCTACACCAATGTTTTGCAAACTGTAATTTTTCGTTGCAATTCTCAAATAAATGACACTTTTATTTTTGCGCTATTTACACACTTATCTTCGTTCTTGTTTTCACGACTGTAAGCGTGAAAACTTGGTCTTTCGAAGTCACATTAAAATCTTCACTGAATTTTTGTTATCATTCTTGTCGATATGCCCATTGCGTTTACATTTTACTTATCATTATGCAGTTGGCAAAACCCCTTTGATCTGTACTCATTTGACATTCTTTGATTGATTATGTAATTTCATTTCATGAGTGATTGAGTTGTGATGCATTGGAAATTGGATCTACATGTTATTTGATCAATTCACTTGGCATATTTATTATATGAAAAAGCTTTGGTGTTATGGTTTAAACCCTTGGTGTGAATCGTTTCTTACAATGCTTGGTATTGGTTTTGATTTGTGTGTTTGGTTTTAAAACTATGGCATAACTTTTGATTGCGCGAATGGTTTATCCACTTACCAAAGGTTTCGATTGATTGATTGAAGTGGCATAGTTGTAACACATATGCATTGTGATTTGAATAGTTGAAAGCGCCGACAATTGTACCATGGTAATGACTATTCTGCATGGACAGAAATAGCTCCACCACCTTCGCACGATGTCCTTAATGCTTACCCCTATCCCTATTTCACCTCTGCTAGCATCGGGTAAGCCTGTGAATACTCTTCTCCGACGTATGCTATGATTCAAACCCTGGCTCGTTCACATCGCTCACTGTGTGCTCTTCTCCATGGCACTGGTGGTGCAAATTGAGCCGAACGGTAGTCAAGCCTTGCTATTGTTCGATAACACCTGGAAATATTTATGGGATTATGGTTGGCTCATGTTTGTACAGACGTTTGAGGGTTTTAATATGTTTGTTGCACAGCAGTTCGCCCTGACTTTTGATGGGTGTAGGGCCAAGATAGGTGACATTAAGCTTGAAATCAATGAAGAGTTCATTAGCTCTGCCACAGGGTTAGCAGCCACGGGCCAGCGATGGTTTAAAAACTCTAAAGTTGAGGAGGTTCCATGGCTGTTATTGTTCGTCTTACGAAAGGTCACATCCTGTGACAGAGGTATGCCAATTTCCATGCTTAAACCAAGGTGGCATGATCTTTTGATAGTGGTTAAACAATTCGTGACCTGTGAAGGTCAATTTGGACTGGTTTTTCTTTATCACCTTCGAATGTTAATGAATTTCATGGGTTATCCATTGAACATGATATTTTACTTCCAGCGTAGCCTTTATAAAATGGCTAAGAGGTTTAAATGAGAGAAGGTCGATAGTAGCTTGTTCCACCATGGCCTAATCAGACTCATCGTTGTTCACCACTTAAATCTTCACGGTGATAGTTGGCAAGATTTTATCTCTCGAAATGGTTTTGCTGATACAGAGCCTGTCCAAATTGACAAGCCTGTGGTTAGTGAAACTAAGGTCAAGCAACCCATGCCTTTCCATGTCCTACTTCCCTCTCCCAAACCCTCGGTCAACCCTGATATTGATCTACCTGACATCGTAATAGACAAGATAGAGGCTGTTAAAAAGCCTGTGAGCAAAAAGGTCAAGGGAAACCCTATTGTCGACGGAAAAGGTAAAAAGAATGCTCGACTTATATCGAGACTAGCCCGGAATAAACCTAAACCTAGTGTTGATCAGAAGCCCATAATCCTCAGCGAAGATTCTGACTTTGATATCAAGCGCTACCTAGCTAGTGAGTACCCTTACTCCCATGGATTGTGCTCCGAGCGACCCTATGACTTCGTTTCTAAGTTGCCCCCATGATTAAAGAATAATCCTAGTTACCCTGGGATCAAGCTACCTAATGAAACCCTCGGCGTTTTAAATAAACCCTCACCCGCAATTTCGAAGCCTGGACAGTCGTCGTGCGACCAATGTAATGTGTGTTTGGAACGCTACTATACAGACGTTCCCTTATTACAGTCCAAAATCAAATCGTTGGAAAATCAAGTTACAGTCTTGACAAGACAAAGAGATAAGATTTAAGCTAACGACAGCAAGCAGAAAACCACTGGGTCCATCATATTTAGGAATGTTGAATTGCCTACAGCCTTCGTAAATTCCAAACTGTCATGACCAAGTTGTCTGCTCATCATCCAGGTATGAATTTCAATATCGAATCTATTATATGAATTGCTTGGATTAATATAATGAATCGTGTTTTGGTTTTCAAATAGCTCTATTCATTGTTCGAAAGGACTCTGTCATGGTTTGATTGTCATAAACGGTTATGTTGTGGATCATGTACATTGTTTTCGTTTTGCTAAAATTAATTGAAGTTATGATTTAGTTACATGATTTGGTCGTGCCCAGTTTTAGCAATTGATTGGTTTTTCACTGGGTTTGATTCGTTTATCTGTTGGTTCGAGTTAACGAAATTAATGGTTTGTTTTCGATTAGATTTTTTCTGTATCTAACCTGAACATGAGGTTTTTATGCTAAAATTAGAGCACGACTATGTTTTGATTTGATATGATTTCGTTGTGGTTGGATCACATCGACCCTGGTTTAGTTTTTGTGATTTGATTTTTGAAACGAATTCATAGGATTGAATTGGTTTGATAATTACGATTTAGTCTATTAAATTAAAAAAAAACGACTATGTTTTGTCAACATTTCCGTTTGGATTTGGATTATATCTAACCTGTGTCGAAGACCTTTTCGCTATAATCATGGATTTGTGTTGATTCATAACGGCTATAACAAACACAAACTATTCAATTCACTCTTGTTTCGATTGGATTGCTGCGTATCTTGGGTTAGCACGATTGTTTTTATGAGTTGGATTCGTTTCGAAAATAGACTTGATGTTGCTCTGTTGATTTCAATTTTCAAAATGAGTTTGTTAAACTCAGATCGACATATGTTATCTCTGTTGAATTATTATGAGAAGATTCGGTTAATATTCCATTTTGAAATGAATTCAAGTAACGATTTCATTGACTGTCAATCGATTTTGTTTTCCCCAATTGGCAAAACATAATTTGGATGAGTCTCATAGATCCTATTATCAACCGATTAATTCTGTTATGATTTTGTTTGTATACCAGTTGTGATTTGATTCGCTAATAGCATGGATCGTTTGTCATGTTTAATATAGCGCTATCAATTTGAGGAAACGATACTGTCGATTTGGTTTGGATTCGAAGTGATCTTGTGGATAGATCAAGCTACTGTTGGTTTTGATTGGTCTATGAATCGATTTCATTACTGTCGGTTATCCAATATGATTCTGTACACCCAATTTGGTGATAATGAATTAAACAGAGCATATCCATCTCTGTTATCATTTGATTTAGTTTGATTAATTTGCATACAAGTGTCGATTTGAATAAGCCTTTTAGCAATCAAATATCTTTTGATAGTTTGAATTTAATTATTTAAAATTTGAATTGATTTTAATACAATTATGTGTTTGATTTAGACCAGCTACAGAATCGTAAGATTCTGTATCTAGTCTTTAGAATTAGATTTTTATCATTTTCATTAACAAAATATCTTCTTAACTTGTCCTTTCTTGACCTCTTGCAGGTACATTCAAATTGCATTGGACATGTTGTAGCAGTCTAGGAGATATTTGTGTGATATAGTTTTATTTTTAAGTTGTTAGTTTGAGTTAGATATAGAAACTTGGGATATTTTCCCAGATTTGTGTAAACAGTTTTGATAACTTCCACAGGGATGTTTTACCCTGTGGAAGGTCTTTAAATACTTATTATTTTTTGTAATAAGGAGAATCCTCACTTGTGGGAGAACCAGGCTATGGATTTCTAATACAAACTGAGACAAGAGTTGATGTCTTGCTACAGCTTTCGCTTTCAATATATCAAAATTTTGTTTCAAGTTTATGCATGTCAGTTTGCAGTTGATTATAGACTACTTTAGCTATCATAATCTATTGTAAGATGATATGATTTGATTAATGTGTTATCCATATCTGATCTCTTTCATTATTTAAAAGTACAACAATTACTTTGTTTCAGTTAATGAATCACAAATTTCTCTTCTTCGTTAATTGAATCATTTCATATAGATCTTTGCATACAGGTTTATCTAACTGAGAAGATTTATAAATCATAAGATTGTTGTAATTTTTATGTCTTGTTTGTCCTGTAATCATATTTGAAGAGAACTGCAGCTTATTGTTTACAACAAGCTCCTGGATAATTCGGTGTGGGTTTCCTCCCTCCGATCAGCTAAGACAATCATTACACACAGGACAAACCTGGAGCGTTGCTTCAGGTCAGTTTGTTTTTAGTATTTAATAGTTTATTTGTTAGTATAGTTTAAGTAGTTTAGTTAGATTTATGTGTAGTTTAGATTTGTAGTTAGAGTTAGTTTATTAGTTGTTAGTTTAGTTAGTTTTTGTTTTATTTCTTTTATAAAATTATAAAATCAAAAAAACAATAGTTCTCACTGTCTTAGGACATAATGCAAATGAGTTTTTCAAGTTTTCATTCAAATCTGTAAATTGTTCATATTGTACATTTTGTGAATAAGATTTATTTCTGTTAATAGTTAGATAGTTGATTTCTTAGAGTTAGCATAGTATTAGATAGTAGATTGTATATAGAATATTTAGATTTGTTTTAGTTTGTTTTAATAGTTGTTTTTAGTTAGACTAGTTAATTTAGAGTAGTTTTATTTTTGTTTTCTTAGGACTTAGATCGGCTAATGGAGCTGCTAGACCCGTCAGAGTGGGTTATCCCAAACGGATTGGGTGATTAGATAACCCCAGACCGGATCCACTCTCCCAGTTGACAGACAGTCAATTTCACCCGTCAACAATACCATAATCCAAACTCTTATGTTCCTTTGAGATATCTGAAGATCCTCTTTACTGCTAATACATGTGATTCCTTTGTTTCTACTTGAAGTCGTGCCACCTGTCCAAATGTCTACATTACATCTGGTCTGGATGTTGTCACATATAGTAGGTTGTCAATCATTGACATGTATTTCCTCTGATCTGTAGACTTCGAATAATCATCTTTTCTCTACTTACAACTGGTTTGCATGGGAGTGATAACTGGTTTGCAATCTTCCATTCCAAACCTCTTTAGTGTTTCTGTGATATGCCTGGTTTGATAAATACAAATTCTTTGGTTTCTTTGACGTATTTGAAGTCCCAGAAAGAAGGATAGTTCTCCAAGTAACGACATTTCGAATTCATTTTGCATGTCTTTTGCAAATTTTTAGCTTAACCTGTCATCGGCACTACCAAAAATAATATCATCAACATAAACTTCAATTAATAAAATATTACCTTGACTTACCTTGATGTAGAGGTTGTTTTCTGCACTTCCTTTTCTGAACCCTTCCTGCTGCAGATACTTATCCAATCTGGAGTACCATGCTCTAGGAGCCTATTTTAGACCATACAAGGCCTTCTTTAATTTACACACATAGTCTATGTTCTCTGACAACTTAAATCCTTCTGGTTGTTCAATGTAGACTTCTTCTTCAAGTTCCCCCTTCAGAAAAGATGATTTTACGTCCATCTGATATACTTTAACATTTTTGGAGCATGCATAAGATAAAAGCAAACAGATTGCTTCCATTCTGGCAACTAGGGAAAGTGTATCTTCAAAGTCAATTCCTTCAATATGTGCATATCCTTTGCATACCAATCTAGCTTTGTTCCTTGTAACCTGTCCATCTTCATTCAATTTATTTCTGAAAACCCATTTTGTGTTGATCACATTCTTATTCTTTGGTCTTTGAACCAATTTCCAAGTGTCATTTTTCTCTATTTGATCCAATTATTCATCCATGGCCTTATTCCAAAATTCATCCTTGTTGGCTTCCTCAAAACAGTTTGGTTCAACTGTGGATAAGAGTGCTAGGTGTGTTTATTCTGGTGAATGGATTTTTCTTCTAGTCACAACTCCTACATGTTTGTTTCCAATATTCTGATCTGAAGGATGATTCTTATGTACTCATTTGCTAGGTGTATTTGGAGATACTTGTCGAAATTTCTCTTCTTCTTCTGTTGAATTATCTTCATCTTCATCTTCCTCTTCTACTTCTTTTTCATCTTCTTCTTCAAAAAGTTGTTCCATTGATTTGTTTTCTTCTTCCTTTGATTCTAATCTGCCTGTTTCATCAATTGTTACGTTGATGATTTCCACAACTTTTTTTAATATTAGATTGTATCACTTGTATTCTTTCCTTGTACTTGGGTAACCAACAAGTATTCCTTTCCACAAGATTCAAATTTTCCCATTCTTCCATCTTCTCTTTTGATGTAGCATTTTCTTCCAAAAACTCTGAAGTGTTTCACATTTGTTGGTCTTCCTTTCCATATCTCGTAGGGAGTTTTATCAGTGTTGTTTCTGAGCATTACTCGATTTTGAATGTGAACTGTTGTATGCACTTCATATGTCCAAAAAATATCTGTCAACTTTGAATCCATTATCATTGTTCGAGCCATTTCTTGTAATGTCATGTTCTTTCTTTCAACAACTCCATTCTGTTGAGGTTTCCTAGCGACAAAGAATTTCCTTTTTATTCCATGATTGTTGCAGTAGTCAATAAATTCCTTTGAGGTCAATTCCCTTCCATTGTCTGATCTTAAGCATTTGATTCTTTAATCCATCTCATTTTCAATCATTTCCTTGTAGATCTTGAAGTTGTCAAAAGCTTCTGACCTGTTCTTAAGAAACCAAACTGCAGTCATTCTTGTATAATCATCAACTAATAACATAAATTATCTCTCATCTTTTAAGCCTTTTGTTGTAGTTGGTCCAAAATGATCAGTATGCACAATTTCCAGTGGTTTTGTTGTTAAATATTCCTTTGATTTGAACATGGTCTTTGTTTCCTTTCCTTGTTGGCAATGCTTGCATAAAGTGTTGGTTGGTTTCGTGATCTGGGGCATTTCTCTAACTACTTCTATTTTGTTGACTTTGACAAGGTTATCAAAATGCATGTGACCCATTCTTCTGTGCCATAGCCAACTTTCATCTTCCTTTCCTAGACAACACTTTTCATTTCCAATTTCACTTAACACATATATGTTGTTTGAAGTTCTTGTAGCTGTAGCGACCAATTTCCCCGAACCTTCTTTTCTTATCGCACACTTTTGTGAATCAAAAGTAACTTTATGACCTTGGTCACACATTTGACGCACACTTAAAAGATTATGTTTCATATCTTATACTAGTAGAACATTTTTTTCCTTTTCATTCTTGTTCCCAATTCAGACTGTGCATTTTCCAATGATTTTGGTTGAATCATCATTTCTGAAGGAGACTGATCCATCTCTTTCCTTTCATAATGTAAGAAACTTGTCTCTATCGCCTATCATGTATTTTGAAAATCCATTGTCAACACACCAACCACATTTCTTCTATTTAGCTTGTAGAACGACTATGCATTCTTCATTGCTATATTGATCTTGCTTTCTTATCCATGTCGTTTTCTGAGGTTCTTGTTTGTGACTCTATTGAGGTTCTTTAGGAGGGACTGTCATTCTACAATTTTTGGCCATGTGTCCAAAATTGTTACATTTGTAACATTCCACTTCAGTGCTCAAAGATTCAAACCTCTTGTAACTTATTTTCTATGTTTCACTAGGTATTCTTGAATAACCCCTTTGTGTATGGCTCTCAAAGTAATTATTGTTCATGTTGTTAGCTCTGGAATTTACAGCTTTATGTCCAAAATTATTACATGCATAACATAAACCAAAAAATATAGTTTGATACTTGGTAGTTGAATATCTTCTGAAATGAGGTGCTCTTATGAATCCTTCTTCTTCTTAAGGATTTTCTATCTGTTGTTGATTCTGAAATCTGAATCTTCTCAGTGGAGGAGTGTCCCTGTAATCTTCCTTGTATATCTTTTTATCCCATTTGATTGTTTCTGCAAAGATTTTTGGATTTTTTTCTTGTTATGTTGTTTTGGAGCTTGATCCCTTTTCTGTCTAATTGTATCCAAGTCCGGACTTGTCAAGATGAGATTTTTTACTACTGATAATGTCATCCAGAACTTTTGAGCTATTCTGCATATTTGTCTTTTGAATATCCTTTCTTAGTGTGACAATCTCTGCTTCCACGTTTCCAATGATCATGTCATTTCCTTCTAGCTTTTATTTGAGTTATTCTTCAATTCTTTTATCTTATTCTATTTGAACCTTCAATTTTGTGATCATTTGTTCTAGTTCTTGAGTGTCTTTTTTCTTATCTAGTTTTGCTTGTAGTTTCTTGTTTTTCTTCTTTTCTCTTCTGATAACTTCTATGGTGCTCATTAATTCTTCTCGGAAGTCAACTTCCACCTCTTCAATTTATTCTTCATATGATTCTTCATATTCTTCTTCGGAGTCTTCTTTATTAGTGTCTTCTACTGCCATGAATATAACTCTCCCTGTTTCATTGTCACTGACTTCATCTTCATCTGATGATGAGATGTCTTCTTTGGTGCAAAAGTTTTTCTTGAAACCTTTATTTGTATTTATTTTACCTTGATATGTTTGTCTTCCTTTTGAGTATCCTTCATCACTTCTCTTTTTCTTATGAGGAAATTTGTTAGCAAAATGACCAACACCATTACAATTAAAACAAATTAAAAGAAGCTTACCTCTATACCTACCGTTGGTTCCCTTGTTCAATCTTTTGATGAAGTTGGCCACTTCTTAATCATCTTCCGAGATGTCGTTGATGCTGCTATATTCTTCTTATTAATTTTTCTTTTACTTTGATCTTTTGGATGCTTTGAAGGCTCCTTCTTTTACGTCTGGATTTTCCTGTTCAAATCTCATCTCATATGTTGTGAAGATTCCACGCAGTTCATCCATGCTTATTGATTTTATATCCTATCTTTCTTCTAGTGTTGATATCTTAGGGTTGAATATCATAGGAAGAGATCTTAGTACCTTTTGAACAATTACAGATTCTTCGATTTCTTCTCCCAATCCTATGATTGCATTCACTATTTCATCGACTCATAAGAAGTATGTTATGATATCTTCATCTTCCTTTATTTTTAGTTGTTCAAACTGACCTTTGTAAGTTTGAAGCTTTGTTTCTTTGACTTTTGAATCTCCTTCATAAATATTTCGAAGCTTGTCCCAAATCTCTTTAGCAAATTTACAATATGCAACTTTGGTGAATACCGTATCACTGAGACCATTCAAAAGTGCATTTTTGGCTTTGGAATTATTCTCACCGAGTTTCACTTCTTTGTCATTTGTTGGTGGAACTATTGGCGTTGTGTATCCATATACAATTGATTGCTAAACTTGAAATCCATGTGCTTTTATATATGTCTTCATCCTTATGCTCCAAAAAGCATATTTATGTCCATCAAACTGTGGCATTCCATTTTTATATGCATTGGTACTCTCCATGATCTACCTTTCAGTGGTTAACTGATTTCTGAAGGAACCTGCTCTTATACCAATTGTTGGATTACTGAGAGGGGAGGTGAATTAGTAATAGCGTAATCATAATCCTTTTTCTTCAATTGTTATATCAATGTAGAATTATTATCCAATAATGAGAAGTAAGAAATAAACAATCACATACATACACAGTACACCAGTGTTTTACGTGGAAACCCAAATCACGAGAAAACCACAAAATGTTTTTTCTTATATGTCTTGAAGAATTACATTCATTGGAAGCACCAACTTTCTTTTTTTTCAAACTGCAAGTGGAAGGAGGCTTCAACCCCCTAGTTTCTCGGGCTACAACCTGGGGGAATCTCCAACTCCCCAATTCTTTGGCTACAACCAGAAGGAGGCTACGACCCCCTATGTTCTCTGGCTACAGCGAGAAGGTGGCTACAACCACCTTTCCTTTCCCTATCTTGCCACCCTGAATTAGAAGTAGAATGATGGAATCATTGTCAACCTGTCACTGTGATTTATACCACTATAAACCTGTACCAATAAATCCGAACCATGCATCAACCTGTACCTCAACTTGTAATCAACCTGTACCATAAACAAGTGCATCAACCATGCACCAACCTATACCAAACAACCTGTAATCAACTTGTACCATAAACAAGTGCATCCAACCATGTACCAAGTATGTACCAATCATGTGTCAACTATGCATCAACCAACATCATCAACTATACACGTCATGTATGTGCCAACTCATCAACTACTTGTCTCAACCATGTACTCAACATGTAACTCAACCAAAATCCTTCATCAATTTCATTATCCAAATATGATTTGTAGCTCTGTAATAGAACTAGTGTATATGATCATATTCCTGCAAACCTTCCTTAACTTTCACAACAAGAGACTATCATTTTCATCAAACTTTTCTTTAGTCTCACATGCCTAGTTTTGGATTAGTCAACAACCCTAACTTGAAGTAATCATAACTTTGTACCTGTAATGTATAAAGCTCTAAAACTAATAAAAAATGTTCTTTTGTGTGTTTTATTCAATTCCTCCAAGTTTCACTACTTGGAACCCCTCAGAAAAGGAGTTATAGAAAAAATGGCATACCTTGTTGAATTCTAGCTTATTCTAGAGAGCGACCTTGTAGAGCGTGCCTTGCACAAAATATTTTCTGAATTGATATGAAAATATTAAAAGAATACTATAGAATGTACCCTAACTAACACATTCTGTCTCACTGAATGTGGATCTATTATGAATAAGTTACAACATTTTTACCTGAAACACCTGTTTTTGACTAGTTTCAGGACAAGCCACAAACCCTATTTTCCACGGAGTGTAACTCCAAAAATACAACGACCCATAAGATGAATTTTGTACCAAAGATACTCGGATATGTTTTCTCAATGGAGTAGAAATTTCACAGTCTGAAGCATTATAGAAAACAATTTATAATGAAAATGGTGAGATGACCTATAAATAACATACCTTAGAAAACACCATCAAAAGCATTTATCCTTCCTTGCATTTCGGCCTTCTTTTCTTCACCTTCACTCATAATTCTGGTTTGGATATCCTTGGTTACCTTAGACACCTATAGATATTCAATATTCTCAAGTGTGTATTAAATGAGAGAGCCTTGCCTCTTATTTATACCCTCCAAGTAGCTTCCTTAAAAACATCTTCTAGGTCACTTGGTCGACTTTCCTTATTTTAGGGTTAACCCACTTCTAATTTCTCCATTAAAATTATTATTGAAATGATTTATTTTGTATTCAATTTGAATTATAATACACTCATCACTTCACTTTATTATTTATCCTTTAAAAAACTCTTAAACCACTTTGACTACTTCGACCTTTTGGGGCTTCTAGATGAAATATGAGGGTCCTCCAACTTCGTGAGGCCATAACTCTCAAACCGTGAGGAGTTATGTGATGTTCCACATGCCACCAGAAATGGCATGACATGTACTATCCATATAGAATAGTTTCCCTGAAAAATTCATTATCCTTCATCTCATTATTCCACAATTAAGAATGGGTTCTCTTACTCCACAAAGCGTATTCCCGTCAAGGTATTCACCATAAGGGGACCACTTTGGAGTTCATCCATATTTACTTCTTATTAACCATGACAAAAAAATAATGAGTCATATTTACATCAAACAATATTGGGTCCATTACCCAAACCTTTGTGCTACGAGAATTTCTTCAAGGGTTGACATCAATGACAACCAACCTTAATCAACAAAATGCACCTAGCACTCTCATCTACGATTAAACCAAACAATTTTGAAGAGGACAACAAGGATGAACTTTGGAATAAGGCCATGGATGAAGAATTTGATCAAATAGA
Source organism: Picea glauca (assembly GCA_000966675.3). NCBI lineage: Eukaryota > Viridiplantae > Streptophyta > Pinopsida > Pinales > Pinaceae > Picea > Picea glauca. The sequence continues at coordinate 551,232 of JZKD02S1569454.1, forward strand.
GATGAATGACACTTGGTAATTTCTTCCAAGACCAAATAATAAGAATGTGATTGGCACAAAGTGGTTATTCATAAATAAATTGAATGAAGATGGACAAGTTACAAGGAACAAAGCCATATTGGTATGTAAAGGATACACACAGGTTGAAGGAATCAAATTTGAAGAGACATTTTCCCCAGTTGCTAGAATGGAATCAATTTGATTTATTTTAGCTTATTCATGCTCCAAGAATATTAAAGTGTATCACATGGACGTGAAATCAACTTTTCTGAATGGAGAACTTGAAGAAGAAATCTACATTGAACAACCAGAAGGATTTCATTTGTCCGAGAACGCAGATTATGTGTGTAAATTAAATAAGGCCTTGTATGGTCTAAAACAGACTCCTATAGCATGGTACTCTAGACTGGATAAATATCTACAACAAACAAGGTTTAGAAAAGGAAGTGAAGACAACAACCTCTACATCAAGGTAACTCAAGATAGTATTTTATTTATTGAAGTTTATGTTGATGATATAATATTTTAAGAAATGATGACAAGTTAAGCAAGAAATTTCCAAAGGATATGCAGAATGAATTTTAAATGTCATTACTCGGAGAACTATCCATCTTTCTAGATCTTTAGATACATCAAAGCAGCCAAGGAATTTTTATTTCTCAAACTAAGTATATCATAGAAATGCTAAAGAGGTTCGGGATGGAAGATTTCAAACGAGTTGCAAGTTGAGAAAATATGATGATTCAAAGTCTATAGACGAGAGGAAATACATGTCAATTATTGGTAGCTTACTATATGTGGCAGCATCCATAACAGATGTAATGCAGGAAGTTGAATAGGTGGCATGATTTCAAGAAATACCAAAGGAATCACATATATTAGCAGTGAAGAGGATTTTCATATATCTCAAAGGAACATAAGCGTTTGGATTATGGTATCCAAAAGGAAACGATATATCACTTATTTCCTACACAGATGCAGATTGGTGAGGTTGCATTGATGACCGGTGAAGCACCAGTGAAGCAGTGTTCTACTTGGGTGAGTGTTTAGTACCATGGCTAAGCAATAAAAAATCATCAATATCCTTATCTACAACCGAAGCAGAGTATATTTCAGCAACAACATGTTGTACACAGGTTCTATGGATGAAACAAAGTATGACATATATACAAGTTGAGTATGTTGAGCCAATTCCAATCTATTGTGATAATACAAGCACCATAAGTATCTCAAAGAACCCAGTGATGCACTCCAATACGAAGCACATTCCAATCAAGTATCACTATCTATGGGAACAGGTTGTAGAGAAGAACATCAAAGTTGAATATGTGGTCACAAAAGAACAAGGGGCAGACATCTTTACAAAACCACTTCCAAGAGAAGCCTTTGAGTATCTTTGCCAGAGACTCAGAGTAATTTCTACTCCAAAATGAATGCTTTTGAATCTCCAGGTTCATGCAGGATCCACATGAGCTACATTGGAAGGATGCAAAGCGTATCCTTTGATACGTACAGGGAGCCATCACCTTTTGGATTCACTATTTAGTAGACTCTACATTGGACCTCATCAAGTTCATTGATTCTAGCTGGGATGTTGATAGCATTGATCACAAGTACACATCAGGTTACTCACTTAGTCTTGTTTCTGGGCCTATCTGTTGGTCGAGAAAGAAGTAGGTTGTTATTTCTTTATCTTTAGTCAAGGTAGAGTACAAATGGGTATTTAACACAACCATTCAGGCTATGTGTCTACAACATTTTCTCACTAAATTGGGCATTCATTTTCATCGTTTGATCATCATTTGGTGTGACAACTAGAGAAATCTAAAGTTCTATAGAGGTCCATTTCAAAGGCAATGGATAAAGAACATTGAGATCCACACGCACTAGAAACAAGACTTAGGACATGATGGGATCATTGACCTGTAGTTATATACTTTAACAGAATAGACTGCAGACATATTCACCAAGGCCTTCATTGAGCAGACATTCCATTCTCTACATAGTCATCTGGGAGTGAAGGACATAGCTTCCTAGAAACTGCCAATTCTTCTTTTTACATACATTGTACTTTGTTTCAGTGTATTTTTTGTATTTGGGTACCTAACATGGCCTTGTTGTCGAAACCCATTCTTTATTTTCACCATAGTGGTGTTCAAAGGGGGTGTTGGAGTTACTTCACACACACATAGGATTTATTTTTCCTATGCTTATTAGTTATTATTTAGTCTCCTATATTTTAGGAAAAATATTCCTCTAGGAGAATATTCTCTTTAGTTCACACTTCAGTTTGATCAATTGAGTGGAATCTAGATTCCACATTGGTATTTTCACCATGCAACATTGGGATCATCACCAACTAATGTGCATTTTCCTCGGGATCATCACCAAAATAGCACATTACTCATGATTCCCTGATATCCTCCTCACTTCACTCTCTTTCAATCAGTTAACTGAAGACTCATAGACTACTTAACTCAGCTAGGTGGCAGTTCACTCATGTAACTGTATGAGAGACTATACTAGGTGGCATTTTATTTCCGTAACCGTTGGTATGTGTCCAGATCACTCTAGACCACCACTATGGAGCATTGGATTCTCCTCCAATGTGCATTAGTTGAGCTATACATATTATATCATGTGTAAATTATCATTCATTCAATTGGTTAATGAGAATTCTTCCATTCTTTCTCTCCTTCTTCTCTTTTCTTCTATTTTCCCTACAACTATGTATGTCAATTCCCAACTAGATCTATTTTGTGCAGGTTCAATGAATTTACAAGTACCACCACATAAATGTTGTCTATATGATGCTTCCATTAATCTGATAGAACTGTTTCTTTGGCTAAATGATATTTACAAATGAAATTTTTCGAGAGATAATGATAATTTCATCCCCTCACAAATGAGAATTAAGTGAATATTTAATGAATATTTATCGATCCATTCACCATTAATAATGGCCTTTTCGAATTATTCAAAACATTTGTTAGCATTTAAATAATACTTATTGTGCATTGGGAAAAGCAACGTAATGGTGGGGCGGAGATGAGAGAAGTTCAATATCAAATTTTTGTGAACCCGCCAACACACAAACCCGCGGTTGGATAAGATATCCAAATAATTTAAGTATAGAAAGTGGTTGGTTAGACTCACGGATATCAAAATAATGTGACAATTGGGAACCCGACATCCACGAAGAGAATAAAAATTAAGTGATGGTCGAAATGTAGAATGTGGAAGTTGAAGTGCAATGTGAAGGATGCAGAAAGGGAAGGAAAATATTTGAATCCGCATACCCGTGAATTAAAGAAAAGTATAAGTGTTTAGGTAGACTTATGCATAGATGAATGAATGAGAACTCAAGTGTGACATTATGCAGGTCCAAAGGTCCGCAAATGTAAAAATGGATAAGTATAGTAACCAAGAAAGGGAAAAAGAAGGGATAAATAGGAAATGGGAAAAAGGGAAAATATAGAAAGGAGGAAAGAAAGGGTGTAAAGAGATGGGAAAATAGAACAAGGAAGGAGAAAGCATGAAATGGTTTCAAAAGTTGGATCCAACTATGGGATGATAACCTCCTACGGGTTGTCAAGAATCCATAATCTTCATGACTAGTTGTATTTATCCTTTGGGATATGGAGTCAAATAGTAAGGATCTGCAAAAAAAAATGAAAACTACGTACAAGGAGAAGAGAAAATTTCAGGTGAAAAATATTTTCAAGTGTCTCCCATTAATAGGAAACATTAACATTTTCCCCTTCATGTCTTTGAACATATATGAATTGAAACCCAATATATTTTCAATAATGTACGGACCAATCCAGAGTACTTCAAACTTTGTGTGCATTGATGGTTTCTCCTTTCTTAGATGATGGAGGTTGAGTTCATTTATATATTTAACCCTCTTTGGGTCAATATAGATTCCTTTTTTGCATACAATATGACCAAATAATTTTCCTTCAGTCACAACAAATAAACATTTCTTTTCATTCAAAGAAACTCCATGTAATCTAGATCAATCAAATACTTTCCTTGGGTGATGAATGTGCTCATTTATTGTCTTTGAATGGATTTTTAAATCATCTTGGTATTCCACCATGAATTTTCCTATCAAACCCTCAAAGGCATGATCCATATCCCTCTGAAATTCAGCTCCACAATTACTTAAACTGAATCGAATCCGATCATATGCATAAGTCTCCCAAGGAATTATGAAGGTTATCTTCGCTATGTTTTCCTCTACAACCAAGACTTGATTATACCTGGAAAACCTATATAACATGGACATGCAAGCTGATCCGGTGACTTTTTGGAGGAGAAACAACATGTTAGGAAAAGGATAATTATCATTTACACTTGATTTATTAAGATCCTTGAAATCTACACAAATATGAATCTCCCCAGTCTTCTTTCTTACAACCACCAGGTTTGAAATCCAGTCAAAATGTCTGATGGGATATATTATTCCATATTTCTTCAACTTTTCCAACTCAACCTTCACCAATGGATTCAACTTGGGTTTCATCATCCTTATATTCTAATTGACATGATTTTCTCCTTCTCTTAATGGGATGATGTGCTGAAATATTGTTTTATCATATGCCTTTAAATCATCATAACTCCATGCAAAAAAATCTACATATTCTCTAAAGAATGTGACATATTGATCAACTTCACTAGTTGTGCAATCAACTCCCAAGTTAATGTGCTTTGGGGAACTATTAGTCCCAATATTGAATTTTCTCATTTCTTGAAATTTTCATACCGATACTTCTTCCAAGAATTTTTAGCATGATCATCTCTTGTGAAAAGAGATTCGGACTTAACACAATTCTTTGGAAAAATAGTAATGTCATTATCTTCATCTTCATTATCATTTACTAAAAAACGTTATAGGTCTTCATCATTCTCAAATACTAGAAAATACTCATGATTGTCAGGTACAAAAGGTCAGAATACTCTTTTTACCTGAAAATATGTTTTACTCTGGACATCATCTGGGTTTGATAGTGAATCCACCTATGCTAATGAATCTGCCTTTTGATTTTTAGCCCTTGGAATGAAGGAAATATTAAAAGAACAAAAGGATTCCATCAATTCACTTACTCTTTTGAAATATAATTTAAGTCTTTCCTTCTTAATCTTACATTTCTAAGTAACTTGATTTATTACCAATTCAGATTCGCCAGTCACAATCAAATGTTCTCTCTTCATTTATTGTGGAAGGATCATTCCTTGAATCAAATCCTCATATTCCGCCTCATAATTTGTGCATGCAAATTCAAGTCTGATAGCATTTGGGTGCACAGTTGTTTCTAGGATTTTAAGGATAATTCCAACTCCTCTTCCTGAGATTGAATAAGCTCCATCAAATGAAATCCTCCAGTAGCCCACAAAATCATTATTCTCAATTTTAGTATCCTCAATTTTCTCCATATCCAAGATGTCATAATTTCTAATATCAACATCTATATAGTCTTCCATAAGCTCATTGTCTTTCTTTTTGAAAGAAAACAGTCTCCTGGGTTCACGAGGAACCTTGATCATTGCTTCGTCTTTATCTGGAAACATCATGCAACTTGCATCATTCATTATATATCCTTCAATCATGGATGACCAATATCCCCCGAGAACAACTCCATATGCAAGAGGAAGATCCACCACCACAATATTAAAAACTGTAATAATATGAGGAGCAACAGTGATCCATGCATAAAAATATTTGATTTCCCCATAAGTTGGCACATGTATGGAATCTATGGTGTAAATTCTTTCACCTAGTTCATAGTATCTAGTGCAACTCATACCCAACACCTCCATTACTGGCAAGGACATGATATTTTTTGTCGCACTAGTATCAACTAAACAATTATGGAGTGCATCATCATGGTTTTCTATCAAAATATAGAAGGGTGGGACTTTACCTCTCAATTTGATTGTTGATGTACTTTGAATTTGTTTTGGGCTTGCTGCAACTACTTCAGTTCTTCTAGTTGGCTCATCAAACAACTTCAAAATATTTTCCCTTTTTGGGGGAATCTTCACCACTTTTGTGAAAGGTAGAGTAATCTTGAACTTACTCAGATATTCAACCACATTACATTTCATCTGTGGGGGTATTGATATTTGACATTTATTCTTACCTCCAGTGTTTCTTATCACACTTTTGTTATTCTCCTTCTCATTCTCCTTTTCTTTATCTTTTTCTTTGACTTTCTTTTTGTCTTTTTCTTTGTCTTTTTCAAAATTATATTTACTTTTGGACTTTTTTACAAATGCCCATGTTTGGGAAACGTTTATTATGATTCAATGTCATATTTTCCTTCATCAAATATATACATGGATGTCTCACATCCATTCGTTTGTATAGCTTCAAAAATTTCCTCTCGTAAATAATCATTTTCTTTTTTAGCTATCTATTCATTATATGGCTTATCAAGAATTGTTGCATTTGGAATTGGTTGTCTGGGAACCCTCTTTATATGATTATCATCGTTCTCAAACCTCACTCATTTCTCTTGAGGAGGGTTCCCTCTTTTTTCTGGGACCGACATCCTTGGATTTGGTATGTAGTTATTGTTTCTTCTCAATCTGGTTATTTCATTTTTCATCTGTCTAATTCTTTTATTCATTTGTGAAATTTCAATACTTTTCTTAGTCTCTTGGGCTGCCACATGATCTGTTTTCACATTCGGTATAGGTCCTTTGAAAAATCCTCCACTAGTGGCCTAATTTTGACTTGGTCATGGATTTTTCTCTTCATTTCTTATCGAAATAGAGGCTCCTTGATCATCGATATTTATATTACCCATCTTCCTTTGTAATTGTTCGAGGATAATATCAGGGTCAATGCCCATTTCAATCACGAGTTCCTCCATTTTTGTGGATTTAGTCTTTACTTCCTCTAAGTTATCCATTAGGGATGCTTTGATTGAAAACTTTAAATTTGGTGGCATGGAATTTTTATAACAACCATGTATCATTGGGTCATTTGTCCTTTTATCTTCAAGAATTTTTCTCAGAGTTTTATTGAATTTGAGATTGAAATGTCATATTCTCTCATTCTTCTTTAAACAAATATGAGTGAAATTAGTGAGAAGGGTATGATACTCTATTGAGGGAGAGAACATACTTACGAACATGCTTTCGAGATCATTGAATGAACCAATTGATCTAGTGGGAAATATAGTATACCATTCATAGCCTTGGCCTGATAAGGTTTTGAGAAAAAAACTTACCATTACATCGTCATATTCCACAAGATGAAAGTCACAAACATCCAATACCAAATCAACATGTCTTTTAGCATCAATTGTTCCATATCTGGAAAATGCTTTCAAAGTATCTATAGGGAGGATTTGGAGCTCATGTTGTTTGCCTCGTAGGTCAAGAGGAGAATATATTATTCATCTAGGGTTTATGAATCTTCTCATTCCTTCATTTCTCCTTTCCTCTCATCTTTCTTCATTTCTTTTCTTCCCTCTCTCCTTTCTTCCCTTTTAGCCATGTCTACAAGCTTCTTATTTTCTTCAGGAATATGTTCTTCACTTTCTAAAGTATGCATTTTCTTTCTTTTACTTCTAGTCATTGATCCTTTGTGTTATCACTCCAAGAAACTCCTTAGGGTTGTAGGCTAAGGATGCTTGGTAAATTTACAAATCATGAACAATGAAAGTGTGGATCAATGGGATAACAGAGAGTAGCTAATGAGAATAAAAATCACAATGCAATCGAATGAAAAAGTGCTTTTAGGAATCAATGAACAGACAGAGTAATATCAAAAGGTATGGAGAAAACTGATCTAGATAATCAAGTACAACAGTGTGTAGGATCATACAAGCCAACAAGAATTCCTTTAGTTCAAGTTTATGAGCTAAATAAGAAGATGACAGTTCTTAATAGCTTAGCTAAACTGAAATAAAGTACAGAACATGGAGTATATGAAGAAATATGTCATTAACAACAAAAGAAGACTGACTCTGTATTGAAAAATAAGTGTCTTAGTACAATAGCTAAAGAGTATCCAAAATTGAACCCCTTAGTGCTCCAAATGTCTTTGGCTTTATAGCCTTACAAGATGAAATCTAGATCCTTAAAAGATGGATCAGATTTACTAAAAATAGTCAAATCAAAACAGATACAACAAGTGTAGGATGAGATCCTATGAAAATGGATCTAGAATGGAAAATCAATACAAAATAGGTAAGGTCCTATTTAATGATCTCTAAAAATAGAAGATTGATGATGAAGTGCAGTTTTAGCCTCCCAAGGATGTTTGATTTGGTCCTCCAAAGCTAAATTCGAATTGGGTGATGTGTCATTTGATCCCTATCAATTTTCCCTTTAAAATGACCAAATCTAGTCACAAAATTTCCTTTTGAATTTCATCTCCAAGAATGGCCTTCAGATTTTGATTTGATAATTCATAACCAGCTTATTGAAGAAGATTTCAAACCATTAAAACCCAAAAAATCCTGATCTGAGTGAAAATTTGTCTATTCTGGCCGTGACAGGCTTTCACCAGCTAATTTACCCAAAGATATGCTCCTTAGCTGGTGAAAGGTGGAGCTTTCACCAGCTAACTAGTTATAATTCTGCCTTCTGCGCTGGTGAAAGCGCGGATTTTTTCAAAATCAAATTTATCAGTCATGGAGAGTCCATTTTGCATGCTTAAATAGTCAATCAACATATACAAATCCTAATCTTTCCAATGGTGCTTTCAAATCTCCATTTGGAGCCTGGGAAGATATCAAAATTTTCCCTACAAGATTAGGCATCATTCTTTCAAAAATGTCGGTGTGTTTTTTATCGCTAACATATGGCTCCAACTGGGATGGATACCTCCCTGTGAGGTCTCCAACAACCTAGCAAACCTTGTTCCTTTAGTATTGGGCCATGGATTCATTCAGCCTTTTCGGTGGTTAATGAGCACACACAGGCTCACCTAAACCACCGAAAACAGAAACTTACCCAAAAATCAAAACTTGATGAATCTCGATTACCTGCAAGAATACAAAGACCTCAGGGCTTGCTAGACAAAGCTCCTCTCTCTATTTACAGTGCTCCCAATTCTCAGTATGAGGTCAACAGGCATATCCACCATGACTATCTTCCATGATTTAGGAGAGACATGAGGATTTTCACCAATTGCATATTTCAGCCTTCCAGAAACACAATGAGGAAACAAAGTTGCACCACCACTAGCATTTACATAAGGTATAGAAGCAGGATCAAGGACTACAGTAAAAAAAAAATCCACTGGATTGTGTGGACGATCATAAAGAAGGCACAGATAATTCTACAGTAATAATAAAAACTCAGGTTGTGAAGCCACCAATGGAGGGTGTTTCCAGTTGCAACCATGTCTCTATAAACCTTTTTTGGATCGTGTATCAATACAGCAACAAATTTAGATACAAATCATTTTTAGATCCTCTGATATGTGCAGATAGCCTTCCAAGGCTCGCAGATGTGCTTTGATCATGATAGAATCGAAAAAACAACAGATTCTATGCCACAAAAAATAGGTGTCTAATATGACTTTGGCACCTCTTCAAACATCCTTTTAATCAAACACGGATCTTGAATTTGATGTGTAAATTCAATATGCATCTTTAGAAACTATTTTCAGGATGTTTGGTTGAGAAAAACTTCAATCTGGGCAAAAATACACCTTCCCTGGCCAGTCCTAGGTTTCACCAGCTATTTCGCCTTAAGATTTGCTAGTTAATTGGTGAAAGCTCTGCCTTTCATTAGCTAACTGGTTATAATTTTTCCTTCTACACTGGTGAAAGTTATTTTTTATATTTGAGAAGAAAATAATGTAGAGCAACAATGATACTGCATAGAGTGTTAGATCCTTCAACGACTTCTCGATAAAGTGTTGTCGACACTTGATGTTTGAACCTCAGGTGACCTGCAATGCTTGATTCAAGAATTGATATGCTAAGTAAGAGAGGAAAAAAAAATTAGAGATATCGAAATAACTTAAGCAATGACACCACAGCTGCAGAGCATACAAAGGGAATCCAAATGCACAACTGTTGTTATCTATGGCAAGAAATTGATAGCAGCGCAAGAAGGGTCTTCTTGCTAGGGCATATGGGAATTTCTTGATCAATCTTCTTTGATCATTTCCTCAAGCTCAACAATACCAAACTCCTGGCAGATTTGATGAAGCTCATCCAGATTAATTTACCTTCTTCTGGTTTTTTTATATCACTAAAGTGCATAATAGCAGACTCGGCACCATCACTACTTTCACTCATGAGATCCTTTGATTTACCTTCTGCTGGTGATGATTCTCTTCCTGCCACTGATCATTTTAGCCTCTTCTTATGGTGGTCCCTCTATTTGAAATTCATTCCAAAAGAGGGGAAATCCCCATTCCACCTGTTTCTTCTTTAGATTTTCTTCAACAAGAAGGGTAATGAGCCCCTGGTTTTAGTGCCCCTCATAAGTGATATATACAAAAAATTCTTTCAGCGATGCCTGCCACTAAGGTGCCAGAAAGGACATTGGAATGTCCTTCTTCCAAATCAATTCTTTGTGAATGAGCAACAAATAAGATCTGAACTCTATATTTGATGGCACTGTGGATTTGAACCAACACTCTCCAATTCTTGGCAGACCTATAAACTCTGCTATAGATGATTTCGACAAGGGTATGGGAACAACCTGTAAATGAGCATGATTGGTTGCCCTTGGATTCAAGTACCTTTCAAATACAATCATTGCATTTGCATGCTTCCTGAAATATCTTTTAAGAGCATGCTTAAACTTCTGTAATTCACTATCTGAATCTGAATGGACCCTTGGCTAGTGCGCAGTAAAAATTGTCCCCTACACTCACTATGAGATGAGTATCTAGACTAGGGCTTGACAAGAAAAACTAGCAGGGATGATGTGTATTAGACACTGCATTTCTCCCTTTCTTTCCAGCATCAGGATCATGGCTAAATCTGCAGTCATCACCTTTGTCGCATCTACCCTTCCTGACAAAATCAAAGTAGATTCCAGGAGGAAGAAAATCACTACTCCCACCTCCATCATCTGAGCTATGGTGAAACTTGCACTTTGTACCTCTTTCACATTTACCCTTGCTGATAAAATCAAAGCATGCCCCTTTTAACAAGGGATTTTTATTATCTGTATCATGTCTAAACTTATAACTTTCACCCTGTGAACAAGAATCAGAGGATAAAAACTGGAAACAATCTTTCACCATCTTCAGTGCCTTCTCTTTGCTTCTTTTTGGAGACATCATATCGCCAATACTGGGCATCAGAAGCTTCAGGTCGTTTCTTTGTATCCTTTTCCCCAAAAGATGGTTTCTCAACTTTAGATGGACAAGGTGTTGAGTTTGAAGGCCTTGTAGAAAGCTCAGATACAAACATCATTGATGCAGGCATGGGTGAAAGTGCATGGATAAACTTCTCTTTCTTCTCATTACCAAAAGCTTCAGATCTGAGGTTCAATTTCTGCAACTAGTTCCGATATCACAGCATTGCCTCCTTACATATGCTCAATTCTTGGAGATGCTTCCGCTAAGTTAACACCATATTCATTAATCAGAAATAGATCAACAATGCCAGGTTCTTTAGCAAAATCCCTCACTGCATCAATATCATCTTCAGAGTACACTCCTGCATCTAACCCACCTGATGGACTTATTCCTGCTAAGTAGACTATAGATAGACAGTGGCGAGACACTTAAAAAGGGCATCGCAACGACCCAGAACATCCCCACAGAGAAGAATTTGAGGTGCCATCCTTTATTATTCTCTGCCCCCTGGATGATAAATTCGCTTGTCAAACTAGAGTTTAGACTATTCTTATCCACCTTGAATGGATCTGGAGCTCTGATAGCGCATCTGGATCAGATATTTACGGGTTGTTTCGCTCACAACTCCCGAATCTTCGTCGATGGCTAGAGTGTTGCCACTTATGTCGTTGCCGCCGTTCGATAATATAACCGCCCTGGATTTGCATAAGCATTGAGCACAATAACCTCCTTGACCTCATCTTTTGATATTCGGTCATCTCCACTCTTATCACACATGTCAAAGAAGATCTGTAGTCTAGAATCAAAGTTCTGGTCGACCATCTCCTGCCTAGTGATCTCTATGGCGTGTTGTTCCTCTTGTGTTCTTTGCGTAGGGATTTATTTTCTCCCCTATTCAAAGCATGTTCTGTATCCCCAATATTTGTACAGGCATATCCTGAGAAGGATCATCTGAGCCATGCAAAAACATTTCACTCTTACTTATTTCAGTCAAAACCATTGCATTAGATGTGTCTTCTGCAAGCGTCTCATCCTCTAAATAATCATTACCACTAAATGCACTGCTTCCATCAACTTCATCCTTCGCATCAAAAATGGATTTACTACAACTTGTGTCAATAGAATTTGAAATATTTTGTTCATCCTTGTGTCTGTCCATACAAAGATCTCTTCCCTCAAATTGCATTAATGTCCCACGAGCAAGCTTTTCAACATCCAGCCTTAGGAAAAAGTATACACATAATTTCTTGATTTGCACCTTATTAAATGGTAAACTGTGTAGGTCTTCGTCATCCAGAAGATAGTGAGCTCTTGCCTCTAATTCAGTAACAAGTGCATATTTAGGTGTCGTATATTCACACCTCTCACAAAGGCTAACACAAAATGGCAATAGGGTAAAAACGTAAGGAGTATGTTCCTTGCATTTAATGCATCTTTTGTTCTGCTTGGAATAGAAAGCTTGGTTCCACGTCTGCCATGGATACGGAGGGGGCTCTCTTCCCTTGTTGGGATCATTATTATAACGTTTTTGGTGCCTAAGGCCTCCTCTTGAAGGGTAATTGCTGATGAAGAGCGGGTACCATAACTGGTCTGCAACAACTATTTTGTTGAGTCTGGTGTTGCAGCAAGCTAACCTCACCAAATCAATTCCATCTAGATGAGATAATATGCCATTGAAGAGAAAGACATTAGGGAGATCCTCAATACGAGAAACTGACACCATGTTTTCAACAATTTCTCCTTCATGCTTCTCCATTTTCTTTAAAAGCATAACCTGCATGTCCTCTTCTGAGATGAAGATTTAATTTATACTCATGTATGTAGTATTTTCCACAGCCCTCATTAGGACAAGAAAAAGGGTGATCTGAAGGGACAGAGTCATATACTGGAGTTGGAACCTTTGGATGAAGAAACTTCCTTTCAGTTTGAGGAGGCAGCTTCACTGCATTTGCCAAATTCTTCTCATGCATCCCTACAACTTACTCAAACTGCAATAAAATGTTGAACACAAGTTCCTGCTGCAAACTACTAGACTGAAAAGGATCTTATTCTCGATGACGAGCTTATTTTCTATCTATTCCTACTCTAACCAGTAGAGGAAGATTGATCAAGTAAAACTGAATTTCCAATGCAGCCAAGTAAGAATCTGATTTGCTGATATCATGCTTGATCTTGACTTGAACAACAATGGAAACCATATCATGCAAAAAAGAGGTTTAAATAGATGATAAAAGCAATCTTCTTCTGACAAAAATATCCTTGGGTTTATGCTGCTCATGGAATCCAAATAGTCAGCAATAGGGCCATCGAATTCACAAAGAAATACCTTTTTGAACTGCTGATCCAACTAAAAATTGAAATGATGTTGAAAGTTTCCTTTACTGATCTCACTGTTAAATATAGGCTACTCAACCCTTGCCGGAGAAACATGTAGGATGGACTGTTGATCTGGACTTTTCAGCTCCTCACCTTCTTCTCCATATTTGATGCAATTCCCCTGCATCTGCACATCTGAAAAATGAAGGTTTCCCTCATCATCTACTGCAGATCCAAATCCGGGATTTAGGTCTTCTCTGTTATTGGGATCAAGAGACTCATGACTAGTATCAATTACAGCATAAACACATTCTTGATCATGATTCTTGTGTTCTAGCTGAAGATTAGATAGTCCCTGCAAATTTGGAATTTGTAGGCTGTCCTCATCAACCTCTACAGATCTAAAAATGTCACTTGTTGTCTTGTTAATTTTCTCATCATTTACAATTTTTTCAAAAGAAACAATATGATCTTCATGACAACCTAAAATAGTGGATGCATTTAATACGATGTCAAAAGCGTCACTAAAGTTATCATGGTGTGAATCACTGATCTCTTGATCATAATGAAGAATATCCTCTACAACAACTTCATGAGTATCTAATTCTTTAGTCAATAATTGAAATTCATGACAACATTGAGGATAGAGAAGATTAGCTGGAAATATCCTTTTACAAAACACATGGAAGGCAGCATGAAAATCAGCCAAAGAGCTGATACTTGCAATACGAAAAGATTGGTACCAATCACGAGCAATCCCTTCTAATGAAAAACAAAAGAGCTGGATCTGAACATCCTCATGCACTACCTTCAACCGATGCATGTAATCATGAAATTCCAACAAATGTTCAGCTGACACTTCCCACTCCTCTCCTTGAAATCTGGGAAGATTTTTCTCCCATTCATCTCTAGTAGGTACTTGATTAGGGAAACCAACAATATTTGAAAAATCACAGAACGCATACCTCTTGGCTAATATTCTGTTCATGTTATTCCAGTGGAGTCACCAACAGATTTCTGAACAATGGAGTCACCACTGAATTCGTCCTTCATGGAGTCGCCAGATAGATGATTACAACTGAAATAATGTCTAGGCTTTGTCTATCATCAAAGTTGGATCTATGTCGTCTCCCAAGGAAGCTGAGCTTCAATCTCCTCTCCTCGGCAATGACACCAATTTGTTATCACCACAAGAAACTCCTTAGGGTTGTAGGCTAAGGATGCTTGGTAAATTTACAAATCATGAACAATGAAAGTGTGGATCAATGGGATAATAGAGAGTAGCTAATGAGAAGACAACTCACAATGCAATCGAATGAAAAAGTGCTTTTAGGAATCAATGAACAGACAGA
>JZKD02S1569454.1:574787-586956 GCA_000966675.3 Picea glauca
GCTAGAAGTGACTTTCAGTGGCCAGGGAAGCCACAAGGAGAGATAAGGAGCTTCTCAAAGGTAAAAAGGTTAATTAATTAATTAAAGTGATTTAATTAATTAATTAAATATTAATGAAATTAAAGTCACTTTGGAGGGACAAGGTGAGCCAAAAGTATAAAGGAAAGGCAAGGGCCTCTTCTCATTCATTCATGTATGATCTTATTTTGATTTCTGGCTTCTATCTAGTGAGCCCAATATTGGGGGTTTTGAGGGTTTTGACATAACAAACCCTAGAGGATGATTCGGTGGTGAAAGATTCCACCTATATTGTCCCAATCTTGGTCTCGGAGATGCAATACTCTCCCACACCATTCTAGTTCCATATCTACTCAGTTGCAGGAGGATTCTACATTAGTTTCAGGTGCATATAGAGAGAGGGTGCACTAGTTGAGGGATTCCAGCAAGAGGGGCACACCATCTTTGGAGAGAGATTCGTTGTAGGATATTGGCAGGGCCATTGAGGATTCTATCACTTGGGTTTTCATTGTAGGACCTTGGACATCAGATCTAGTTCTTTCTTAGACAGTTTTATGGCTCAAATTATTTCTTGACCAGTGGGGCGAATTGAAGAGAAGGAGGGCATTTTTGAGCTCCAGATCTAGTCCGTTTGGAGGGGTTGCACTTCAGACCTGACCCTAAGACTTTACCTAGTGACTTGCAGTGTCCCGATCTATATTTATGGAGAGTTTCAGAGCATTTGGAGGCCTCCTTCAGCAAGGCCAAATTATCTAGGGTTTCAGTGATCCAGTGGGGCGCATCATTCAGTAGGGGGATTTCAGATCTACAAAGATTGAGAGGGATCTTGGAGATTCGATCACCTGAGTTGTTCTTACCATCACCCGATCTATCAGTTGGGATATTTATTAGGGTGATTGGACACTTTTGGTAGCAGGGCCGAGTTATTGAGGGTTTCAGCCTTCTATTGGAGCGTGGCATTCTTCAGCTGGAGAGTTTGGCATTCAGATCTGCTTGTATCGATCTTCATTTCTTATTCAGCCTTTGGAGGCATCTTTTGTATTAGCGGGAGAATTTTGTAGCAGCTCTTATCTATTGTTTATCTTCTTGGCCATCTATTGAGCATTCCAGATCGACATCTTAATTGTAGCAAGTTTCTCTATTTTATGAATAAAGAAGAATTGAGATGTTTTGGCTTGTCTATATTATTGCATATGGTTGAGGTATGTTCCATGGTTATATATTTTTGTTATTTGCTGCATACACACATATAAACACATCTAAAAGGTAGATCAGCAAAGTGTTTGATGAAATACCTCACTCATAAAAAGTTTAAAAAAGACACCCATACAGTGATGATCCTTGCATAATGGCTTGGGATCATTACAATTTCCTTTTTGTTTATAATGATCGTTGTTGTTGAGTAAGGTTTCCATATTAGAAGTATCATGTGCAGGAGTGTTCTAGCTATTGATTTCTTCTTCTTCATTCAAAACAATTTTGAATGAAAGAATTACTAAACCCCACTGATTGCATATGTTCAATAAAGGTTTTTCTTGGGTAAAAATCTTTTATCTTCTCAACATATCTCAAACTAACATTGTTAAAATAACCTGCAAATTCATCGATTTTATTTATATTCCTCAATACAAATTCTCCAATCTTCCATGGCATAGGAATAAATTTCTTTTTCCTTTTTCATGGAATAAGTGAAACAAGAAATTGTATTTCCTTGCTACCTCCATGATGAATAATTTATCAGACACGTGATAGGGAAGAAAGGGACGATTTTTTTTTGAACAAAATATTCTTATAATACTTTAATTTTCCATTTTTCTATCATTCCTTTCTTCTCTAGAAATTTGTCAACTTCAATAGATATCCTAGAGGTACTTTCGTCAAATAGATTTTTTTTGAAAATTGAAATGAATTCATTATAAACTTCATAGAAAAATAAAGGGGTTTTATGCCTCCATAATGCCTGATACCAAAAGGTAACAGGGTCCACTTTACATTTTACCCTCTTGTTGATATTCAAATTTGGGAACTGGTAACAATGTGTGATATAAAATATCAAATATGAATCCATGAAGAATTTCCAATAATTTTTGTAATGCAATAGTTGGGAAGCAATTTCGATGGAAATGATCTTACGCTAGTAAAAAATAGCCCTCTCTTGAATTGTAAAATACAAGATATATAGAATCATCCAAGATATGGAAGCAATATTCTCCTGTCCTATTATTCTGGTGAATATCCATGCAATTTCCTAATAAGGTTTATTCAAAGAGTCAACCTGAATTTTGGTTATGTCCACTGGTATGGACATAGGATTCTCCAAGCAATCTGGCAAGAGGTCGAGCCCATTATTATGTTTCTTCACAAATTCTCTGCAATATTTACCTTTGAAGGTGAGAGTGGGCTCTAGCAGCTTTAAAATTTTATGGAAAACTTGAGGCAACAAAGAAATTGGGGAATGTCCCTGGAGTTGTATAGCCCTTTGATTTGGTATGTTTTTGCAACAATTTATTTACAGTCGAAAACCTCTGGAACACAACCAGCAAGAGAAATCCCATAAGTCCAAATCACGTTCTCATTTCTTTGAGTAGCAAGAGGGGAGGAATAATACCAATATGCTCTCGACCACTGGAAATTCTTATCTTCGCAACAAAAAATATTCAAAGTATCACCAAAGAACTGTTATTGATTTGATGCTACTATTAAGTTAATAGAACTATGTCTTCGGCTGAATGATATTTACAAATGAATGTTTTCGAGAGATAATGATAATTTAATCCCCTCGCAAATGAGAATTAAGTGAAGATTTAATGAATACTTATCGATCCATTCACCATTAGTAACAACCTTTTCAAAGTTTGCAAAATAGTTGTTAGCATTTAAATAACACTTATTGTGCATTGGGAAAAGCAAAGTAATGATGGGGGAGGAGATGAGAGAAGTTCAATATGAAATTTTCATGAACCCACCAAACCGCGAACCAATGGTTGGATAAGCTATCCAAAGAGACTAAGTATAGAAGTAGGTTAGTTAGACTCATGAATATCAAAAGAATGTGACATTTGGGAACTCGACATATGCAAAGATAATAAAAGTTAAGTGATGGTCGACATGTAGAACGCATAAGTTGAAGTGTAATGTGAAGGTTGTCGAAACGGAAGGAAAATATTTGAATCCAAATACCCGTGAATTAAAAAAGAGTCTAATTGTTGAGGTGAATTTCTGCATAGATGAATGAAATATAATGAAAGTGTGGCAGTCTGTGGGATTGAGGGTCCGCGAGCATGAAAATGGCTAAGTATAGTAACCAAGAAAGGGAAAAAGAAGGGATAAATAGGAAATAGGAAAAAAAGAAAATATAGAAGGGGGGAAAGAAAGGGTGTAAAGAGGTGGGAAAATAGAACAAGGAAGGGGAAAGCACGAAATTGTTTGAACACCTCCTTCGGCCATGCTTTCCACCATTATTAGACATGTTAGAGGTAGCAGAACAGTTGACACCAATAAAGATCAACCGCAACTGCATGGAACATGCATCCACTGGTCATCTAATGGACACACAGGTCAAGGGAACTCTCCAACAAAAGTTTCAGATATATTATGTTGTCAAAGAAGGGTAGCTCCTACACCAAGGCAAGTGGCTCACCCGGTGCCAAATTTAGCAAAACTTTCCTCATCCGATGGGGGAACTCAACGCAATGGATATCATTTCTTCCTAAGGGGGGAGGAATGATCCAGGTGGATATCAATGGACACCCACCTATTCCAACTGGCTCACATACATATTTCATCTTAGCAGTTTCAATTTTCATCTTGGCAGTTTTTTCTAGCTTTTTGGGTCCTAAACTTTCAGGGTCGTTTTGAGGCCCTAAACAACGTTTTTTCGGACCACCATAATCAAACTATAGAAAAATTCAAATTGTGATGTAATAATGTTTATTCATCAGATAGACCTTTCCAATGGGTTATCGTGCACCTGAAACGAAGATCCTATGCAAAATATACAACCTCGGGAAGTTGATGTACCAACTTACCCCAATAGTGGCCACATGAATTTTGGTGCTTCATCTCCTAGGGTTAGGTTTTTGGATGTCTATGGTTTTGGGATTCATGTTTTATGTAAAATGGCCTTTGAAGCCTCATTATAATCATCTTCTTGCGAATGAGCGTAGCCATCACATCTCTTCTACGAGATAAGCTGCCACCATTCTAGCAAGGTTGTTCCAGTCTACATTTTACAGTTTTCAGCATATTTCTTATTTAATAGAAGTCAAGTTTAATTGTATCTCTGTTATTATTCATTGTTTTTCCTTGTTAATATTATATATCTATGTTTTCATTTCATTCTACTCATAAATCTGGATCATCGATGGGAAAATTGAAGTTGTGAACAAATTTCTAGAAGGATATCTTCATTGCTTTGCATCCGATAAATAGACATAATGGGTTAAGTGGTTTCCCTTGGAATAATGGTGGTACAACATATCCTTCCATACTTCGTCAAAAATATCTTGATTTTTAGCACTTTATGGATATCACCCTCCATCCATTACATCACCTTTTTAAGGGAACACAAAGGTTCAATCAATGGAGGACCACTGTAATATTCTAGATATAAGAAGTATGCATAACATAAATAAATATCTAGAAATGGAAGATTAACAACAATATAACTAGAATAACACCACAATAATACCAAAACGATACCAGAGTAACACCAGAAAGAGCACTTAGATTACTTAGAGCAATGTTCACTTGCCTCTTCGAGGGGGAAACCTTCAGCAGAGAAGAGATCTATTACAATAATATCCAAGACAAAAAAAATTATACCCTCGACTCCTATTTATACTAAATATGTCTATAAAAAGAACCATCTAGAGGAAGATCCTTCTAGAAGCGGAAGCTTCTATTAGATCTTCTTACATTTGACTTATTCTTGCTTATTTATAGGCCTTATTAATATTGACCTTTATTACATCGAAACATATTATTCTACCGATGTGAGGGGTAAGGTCCCTAACATGTCCTCCGACCCCTTAAAAAAACCTTGTCCTCAAGGCTTGAGATGTGGAAATTGTTGCAGAATGGTAGTTGGTTTCCAAGTGGCATATGATGGAGTTGTATCTTTCCACTAGACTAACACTTTCTTGATGGTTCGTTGATGTAGACGACACTCACTCTGGTCCAAAACGACTTGTGGATGTATCCAAATGGATCCTTCTTCGTCCAACTCGGGAAGGTTGGTTTGAGTTTGGCACTTAGTTCCAATCACCTTTTTTAAGCAGGAAACATGAAAAACAGGATGGAGCTTAGAATGACTTAGCAAAGATAACATATAGGCCACCTATCCCACATGATTGACAACCATATAAGGATCATAAAATTTGGGTGCAATTTTCTGACAATGGTCAGCCTTGAGGGAATTTTGCTTGTAAGGTTGCAGTCGAAAAAACACCTGATCCCCTTCTGCAAATTGGCATTCAGAGTGACCTTGATCTGCTTGTTTCTTCATGCGATTATTTTCCATGACCAAATTCTCTTTGAGGGTACGGATAATAGCCTATCGAATTGTAAGCATTTGGTCAACAACCTCGACCTTTGAGACACCTGGAAAATATGAGAGAACTGAAGGTGGATTTTTTCCATATACCGCTTCAAAAGGAGTCATGCCCCTAGTTATATGGTACGAAGTGAGCTACCAACATTCAACTAGTGGTAACCATTGAGCTCACTAATTTTTCTTTTCTAAGGAAAAACACCTCAAATATGTTTCCAAACACTTGTTGACAAATTTAGTTTGACCATCAGTCTGGGGATGATAAGTTGTGTTGAGATGCAATTGGATTCCTTGTAGCTTGAACAATTCTTGCCAAAAATTAGTGGTGAAAGTTGGGTCGTGATCAGAAATAATAGAATGTGGCATGCCATGAAGCTTGAAGACCTGATCCATGAAAAGTTGAGCCACAATGGATGTTGTAAATGGGTGTTGAAGAACACATAAATGAGAAAACTTGTAAATACAATCAACTACCACCACGATGACTGATTTATTGCCTGATTTAGGTAAGCCTACAATAAAATCCATAGAGATATCCTGCCAAATAGAAGGTGGAATTGAAAGCGGTTGTAGTGTGCCAGAAGATTTAACTTTTTTTCCCTTGTTGCATTGACACATATCACATTCATCCACAAAATTATGAACATATTGTTTCATACCATCCCAGAAAAAAGAACGTTTGAACCTTTCATAGGTTTTTGTAAACCCAGAGTGCCCAACTGTGGGTGTAGCATGAAGCTCAGAAAGTACCGTGGATTTAAGTTTTGTCTGTTTACTTAAATGAAAACAGACTTTTTATCGAAGCTCATCATGGAGCTTGTTGGAAACCTATAATCATAGGTAACTCAATTCTTCGGATGTTGATTTGGCGTTGCTCCCATGATGAAGACATTTGGCTCGGTTGATTCCATTTTCCCCTCCATCCGTTTCGCTCGATCCTTCATCACTCTATTGCATCCCTCATCCACCTCTGCACCCTCACTCCTTTTCCCTTTTGTCCCATTGACTATTCCTCGCCTGCCACTCATCCGTGAATAAACAAAATTAGCCTAAAAAGAACAATAAGTTAATAATGTTAGCAATAAAATAAGTTAATTAGATTAATTAATAATTTTAGTATAGTTAGAATAGGTTAAAATAGCTAACAACTAATTAATTATTAATTAATTAATTATTAATAAATAGATAAATAAATAAGTTAATTATTTAAGTTAGTGATTAGGTTAGTGTTTTATTAATAAAACATATAATAAAATAAAATTATAAAACATAAAAAATAAAAAACAAATATTAAATAAAAAATATAATATAATAAAACAAAAACCAAATAAACAAAAACAAAATAAACATAAAACAAACAATTAAAAAACAAATAACAAATTAAAAATAAAACTAAACTAAAACACGTAATAAAACATTAAAACAAAATAAGAATAAAAATAAAGGAAAAGGAAAAGAAAAATAGGTACAAAAATAATATAAAATTAAATAAAAAACAAAAACAATAAAATAAAAGTCACATCATTCCCCCCTCCTGCAACTTCATATGCACACATCCCCAAAAATTAATCTACGCTCCCAATCTTAGCGGACTCCCCATGCTTTTTGAACTTTAATGGGAGGGGGTCCAATAAGTGCTATTGAGAGGGACACTTGTCACCTCTAGGTGATTTCGGACCCCCCCTCCCAATACCACTTATCACCTCAAGGGGGGGGGTCCAGAATACCACCTTTCCCCAAAAAAACCGCCCTCCGCCAAAAACTCAAAACTGTCATTTTTGTCATTTTGAACAGTTTTTTTCCAGGAAGGTTTCCAGGCAAACGAAAATGAATTTTGAATAACCGAGAGAGGTTTTTCTCCGTAATGGGACAAATAAAAAAAAAATCTCTCATGTTTTTAACAGGTTCCATGAGGAGGGAGAATCGAATCCATCTTCGATCCCCATTTTTCTAGTTTTTCATTTTTTTGTTACAGTCCTGATTTTGCGGGAACGGTTTCTGCGAGATGAAGGCCAATTTAGCGAAACTGAAGGAGGTTTTTGTCTGTAAAGTGATCATATAAAATAAAATCCTTACGTTTTTTCCTAGGTGTCATCGATTGGGAGAAACAGATGGCTGTGCAGACCCCTTTTTTGCAGAAATTCGGCCCATTTTTTATGGAGGACAGTTCAGGATTTTCAACAATTTTACTTCTAGTTTTGGCCAAGGTGGTTAAAACCAACCTCCTGAGCCTAAGGAGAGTCTTTTTTATATATTTTAATGAATCAAATGTGAAAGAGAGATCAGTCAAGGAGCATGATTTATTTTTGTAAAACCACTCACTGAGTTCTCTGTATTTTCGTCAATTCAATGATAGAGTCCCAGCGGTTACAGGATTCTTGTGTCAAATCCATTGGTGAAATTTTTCTCTCTGTGATTGGGTTTCCCTCTGTTTTCATATATGTTTATCTTCTCCATTGTTTTGAAGTGATTTAAGATTAGGATTTGTGTAAAGTCACCATGTTCTCAGTTTAAATCTATGTCAATGTTTTCCACTGAAAGTTAAATGCAAAATTCTTTACTGTTCTGTCTTTAATTCGACCTCTTAACACTTTTAAACTTTTCCATACCTCAAGCCTATGAAGAATCTAGTGATTTGCCTACCTTGCCCTGTAAGGCTATCTGTAGAATTTGTTTTTGATTAAATCTCAGATTGTGACTCCATTTCCCATGGTCCTTTTCTCCTACTCCAACCAAACCAATTAAAAAATCCAAACTTTGAACCCATTAGCTAGCCTAATACCTATTCAAAATAAAGCTATATCAGATAGAGAGATCCCTCTCTGAGTATTGTAGGGATAGATCCAAGACTCGAAGTGGTTTTGGCGTTGCCTCTGTGACTACCCCCACAGCCTTGGGCAAATTATAGAGTGATAATAGAATGACGACCATACTAGGGAAACTTTCCCCAGTAGTACACTTCAAAGTTCCAGATCTGGTCACTGATGGTGGACAATGACTAGACATAAGAAGGTTGAGATCATTCACCTGGTGACTCCAATCAACTCCAGATAGTGCCAACTAAAAAGTCTCCACTGGAGGAAGAACCTAAAGCATGACCAAGCCACCTACAAAGACCAGGTACTCAAGCTCAAATTGTATTCATGATATTATTGGTTTCATCTGCAATTACTTTCTCTCTTATCATGATCCTAGTGCAGAGTATATTGTTGAAATTTAGGATGAACAATTTCAACCTGATGAACCTCAAAGGATTGATCCCATAACCATAGCTCTGGTACACACTCCTACACCTATAGAAAGCCTTGAGAGACATAAGCCTCCTGCTTTATCTCCCACTCTTGCTAAACTTCCATATGGTTGTAAGCCTCTTGCTTCACCTCCTATACCTGCAAAAATCCCAGACAGATACAAGACTCTACATTTTCCTCCTATTCTCCATGACCTCCCTGTCAATTACATCAAAAACCTTCCCAGGTTTGATGGGGAAAATATGAATATCATTGCCGAAAAACAAATTCAAATTCTTGAGGATTTTCTTGATTTGTTTGAGGTGGAAGAAGACAATGTTTGTATCAGGATCTTTACCCTATCATTGCTAGGAAAAGCTAAATATTGGTTTAAGAACCTTCCAGCTGCAAGCACCATAAATTTTCATCAGTTCATGCAAGTTTTCTTAGATAAGTGTGTGATCATGAGTAATGTCTATCTCATCGTGGAAGAGTATGACCATTTGAAAAGACAGCCAGGGGAAACAGTACAACATTTTTTAGCAAGGTTCAATAAGGTATATCATGCAATTCCTGTTGATATAAGGCCACCCCCAGGATCCGCTCACTTGCATTACCCAAATGCCTTTGATCCTAAGATGGTGTTCTAATTAAGAGAAAGGAACATTGCAACTCTCGAAGAAGTGAAGAACATTGCAGTTGATGTGGAGGCCAACTTGTTGATCAAAAGGTCAAAGGTAAAGAAAAAAGAAAAGGAGAAGTTGAAATCATCATAAGCTAAACTGGACATTCTAGCTAGCACCATGGAAGAAATGTTGCACAGGATTAGCATAAGATAAAATATCGATGTTCAATGACATCATGTTCCATTGATTTCAGAGAAATAAAGGGTCATTGTCCCCAAACATGTTGCATCTCACCCTTGGTACCATGGTTTGGATAATGATTCTTTCATGTATTAAATTCATGATGTAGTCAAAGATAAAGCTCCATCTCAACTTGCAGAGGAACAACCATCTGATATGATGTGCATGTTTGATGAAATTCCTTACTTGGATAATCTACCCAAGTGTGATCAGTATGATGATGAGCATGAGGCTGAAATAGATTTGGACTATTCAAATAAATCAGTAGCATTTCATTGGCAAGAAGAAGATCAGTTACAGCTCAGATATGACAATCAACCTTTACACAACAAACATGACAACGATGAGGAAAATGCAGAAAATTTCAGAGTAAGGGAAAAATATTTTTCCTTATGTTTCTCTTCTTTTCAATTTTTGAGAGGAAATTGTAAGCAAGTTGTAAATAGTAGAGAGGGAGAATGTTCTGATCAACTAGGTGAAGATTCCATTGCTAATATGGAGGTTGTTCAAAACCCAGAATTACAGCCCTTGACCTACTTTGATTTTCAAATTCCAGATGAAATCTTAAAGCCTGAGACAAATTATGAGTTAACCCAAAATAACTCTGTACCATTATTCTTTGATTCATTTCAGTTTTTGAAAAAGAATCTTGAGGATATGCTAAAGGATAAACACACAAAAAATCAAGAAGTTTCAGTGGAACCAATGTAGTAGTCATTTCAATTTCTACAGGATCCAATATTTGATGTGTTGGATGACTTGTGTTGTCAAAGCCATTTTCCATCATCCATCTATAGGCTGAAAATATGTTATTATATTGACATGATCAGGTAGTCAGCTACAGGGGTGTGTTCAACAGAAGCATCATTTTAGAACCCATTAGAAAAGTTGCAGCCATGTATGGAAGTGCATGAGGATGCAAATAACATAACTACAATATGAAATCATGAAGTTGAGTTGGTTAGATTTGAATATCCAGTAATAGGTCAAGTTTATCTTGATCCAGTGGTTACTTATATGGAGAAATTGATCATCACATAGCCACAATGCATTTTCAGTTTTTCTGTTATGTGTCGTGATTATCAAGCCCTTGTGATGAAGATCATGATGGGAGGCATTTCATGATGCCTATGCAAGTTCTATTTCTGATATTGATTGAAAACATTGAAAGAGCAGTTGCTTGCCTGGCTGCACTGGAATTATTGTATCATTTAAAAACAAAAAATTATCAGTAGGGTAGGGTAGGTATAATTTTTGAATAACTCATCTCTCTGAGCACCCCTTTCAACAATTTTTCAATTTAAACTTTCAATATTCAATTTGATGTGGTACAAGTTGTAGAATACAATTTTGGGATCGACCCATTGAATAAAGCATCGTTCTGCATGTTCAGAGTTTAGTGGTTCTTGACACCTCCTGCAAGAGCTTCCATCCCCAGGTGGAGCCTATGTTGGGGAGCTATAATCATAGGTAACTCGATTCTTCGACTGCTGATTTGGCGTTGCTCCTGTGATGAAGACATTTGGCTCGGTTGATTCCATTTTCCCCTCAACCCATTTCGCTCGATCCTTCATCACCCTACTGCATCCCTCATCCCCCTCTGCACCATCACTCCTTTTCCCTTTTGTCCCGTTGACCATTCCTCGCCTGCCACTCATCTGTGAATAAACAAACTTAGGGTAAAAAGAACAATAAGTTAATAATGTTAGCAATAAAATAAGTTAATTAGATTAATTAATAATTTTAGTATAGTTATCATAGGTTAAACTAGCTAATAACTAATTAATTATTAATTAATTAATTAATTAATTAATAATATAGTTAATTATTTAAGTTAGTGATTAGGTTAGTGTTCTATTAAAAAAAATTAATAAAATAAAATTATAAAACATAAACAATAAAAAACAAATATTGTCCCTGAGGTGTAGGACAGTCGGTGACGGAGTGTGTTGTTAAGCCACTCCGTGATGTTAAAGTCACCGGTTCGAAACCTGCGGGGACAAAAAATCCAACCATGTTAAGGGTTGGTGTGGCTCAGGCCGGGTGCGATCCCCGGGTGATTTTGATGGCTTAGATGCCCCTGAGTCGCGGTTTCTCAGCCACAGGTTAATCGCAGGTCCTGCACAAATTAACAAACAAAAAAAATAAAAAACAAATATTAAATACAAAATATAATATAATAAAACATAAACCAAATAAACATAAAACAAACAATTAAAAAACAAATAACAAATTAAAAATAAAACTAAACTAAAACACGTAATAAAACATTAAAACAAAATAAAAACAAAAAGGAAAAGAAAAAGTAAAAAGAAACAAATAATAAAAAATTAAATAAAAAACAAAAACAATAAAATAAAAGTCACATCATTCCCCCATCCCGCAACTTCATATTGACACAGCCCCAAAAATTAATCTTCCCTCCCAATCTTATCGGATCCCCCGTGATTTTCAAACTTTAACAGAGGGGGCAGGGGGTCCAATAAGTGGGATTGGGAGAGACA
>JZKD02S1569454.1:591704-605075 GCA_000966675.3 Picea glauca
CCACCTCAGGGGGGGTCCGGAATACCACCTTTCCCCAAAAAACCTGCCCTCCTTAAAAAACTCAAAACCGCCATTTTTGCCATTTTGAACATTTTTTTTCTGGGAAGGATTCCAGGCAAACGAAAATGAATTTTGAAAAACCAAGAGAGGTTTTTCTCCGTAACAGGATAAAGAACAAAAAAATCTCTCATTTTTTGCACAAGTGCCATGATCAGGGATAATCGAAGCCATCTTCGAGCCCCATTTTTCTAGTTTTTCACTTTTCTGTTACAGTCCTGATTTTGCGGGAACTGTTTCGGCGTGATGAAAGAGAATTTGGTGAAACTGGAGGTTTTTGTCCCTAACATGCTCATATAAAATAACCTCCTTCAGTGTTTTTCCTGGTGTCACCGATTGGGAGAAACAAATGTCTGTGCAAACCCCTTTTTTGTAGAAATTCGGCCTGTTTTTTATAGAGGACAGTTCAGGATTTTCAACGAATTTACGTCTGCTTTCAGCCGAGGTGGTTAAAATCGACCTCCTGATATTGATGAGAGACTTTTTTATATATTTCAATGCATCAAATGTGCAAGAGATATCAGTCAGGAACCATGATTTAGTTTTGTAAAACAGCTCATTGATCTTTTTGTATTTTCGTCAATTCAATGATAGAGTCGCAGCAGTTACATGATTCTTGTGTCAAAACCATTGGTGAAGTTTTTATCTCTTTGATTGTGTTTCCCTCTATTTTCATATATGTTTATATTAACCATTATATTGAGTATATTTAAGATCAAGATTTTTGTAAAAGCACCCTATTCTTAGTTTAAAGTTATGCCAACGTTTTCCACTGAAAGTTAAATGCAAAATTCTTTATTATTCTGACTTTAATTCGACCTCTTAACACTTTTATCCTTTGCCATGCCTCAAGCCTATCAATAATCCAGTGATTTTCCTACGTTTCCCTGTAAGGATGTCTGTGGAATTTTTTTTTGATTAAATCTCATATTGTGACTCCATTTCCCATGGCCCTTTTCTCCTGCTCCAACCAAACCAATTAAAAAATCCAAACTCTGAACCCATTAGCTAGCCTAATACATATTCAAAATAAATCTATATCATATAGAGAGATCCCTCTCTGATTCTTGGAGGGCTAGATCCAGGACTCGAAGTGGTTTTGATGTTGCCTCTGTGACTTTCCCCATGGCCTTGGGCAAATTACAGAGTGATAACAGAATGGAAATCATACTGGAGAAACTTTCCCCAGTAGTACACTTCAAATTTCCATATCTGATCACTGATGGTTGACAGTGACTAGACACAAGAAGGCTAAGATCATTCACCTGGCGACTCCAATCAACTCCAGACAGTGCCAACTCAAAGACTCCACTAGAGGAAGAACATGAAGCATGACCAAGCAGCCTAGAAATACCAGGTACTCAAGCTCAAATTGTATTCATGATATTATTGGTTTCATCTACAATTACTTTCTCTCTTATCATGCTCCTGGTCCAGATTATATTGTTGAAATTCAGGATAATCATTTTCAACCTGATGAACCTCAAAGGATTGAGCCCATTCCCATAGCTCTAGTACACACTCCTACACCTACAGAAATCCTTGAGAGACATAAGCCTGTTGTTTTATCTCCCACTCTTGCTAAAATTCCAGATGGTTGTAAGCCTCTTGCTTCACCTCCTATACTTGCAAAAATCCCAGACAGATACAAGCCTCTACATTTGCCTCCTATTTTCCATGACCTCCCTGTCAATTACATCAAAAACCTTCCCAGGTTTGATGGGGAAAATGTGAATATCACTACCAAAAAACACATTCAAAATCTTGAGGATTTTCTTGATCTGTTTGAGATGGAAGAAGACGATGTTTGTATCGGGATGTTTTCCCTAGCATTTCTAGGAAAAGTTAAATATTGGTTTAATAACCTTCCAGCTAGAAGCATAAGAAATTTTCATCCATTCATGCAAGTTTTCTTAGATAAGTGGGTGATCATGATAAATGTCTTTCTCATCCTGGAAGAGTATGACCATTTGAAAAGACAGCCAGGGGAAATAGTACAACAGTTTTCAGCAAGGTTCAATAAGTTATATCATGCATTACCCCCAGGATCAACTCACTTGCATTACCCAAATGCCTTCGATCCTGAGATGGTGTTCCAATTAAGAGAAAGGAACACTGTAACTCTTGAAGAAATGAAGAACATTGCAGTTGATGTGGAGGCCAAATTGTTGATCAAAAGGTCAAAGGTAAAGAACAAAGAAAAGAGCAGCTGAAATCATCAGAAGCTAAATTGGACATTCTGGCCAGCACCATGGAAGAAATGTTGCACAGGATTAGCATAAGAGAAAAAATTGATGTTCAATGACATCATGTTCCATTGATTTCAGAGAAATAAAAGGTCATTGTCCCCAAACATGTTGTAGTTCACCCTTGGTACCATGGTTTGGATAATGATTATATCATGTATTCAATTCACAACGTATTCAAAGATGAAGCTCCATCTAAACTTGCAAAGGAACAACCAGCTGATATGATGTGCATGTTTGATGACATTCCTTACTTGGATAATCTACCCAAGTGTGATCAATATGATGATGAGCATGAGGATGAAATAGATGTGGACTATTCAAAGCAATCAACAACATGTCATTGGCAGGAATAAGATCAGTTACAACTCAAATATGCCAATCAACCTTTAAACAAAAAACATGACAATGATGAGGAAAATGCAGAAAATTTCAGAGTAAGGGAAAAATAGTTTCCCTTATGTTTCTTTTATTTTCAATTTTTGAGAGGAAATTGTAAGCAAGTTGTCAATAGTAGAGAGGGAGAATGTTCTGATCAACTAGGTGAATATGCCATTGATGATATGGAGATTGTTCTAAACCCAGAATTACAGCCCTTGACCTACTTTGATTTTCAAATTCCAGATGAAATCGTAAAGACTGGGACAAATTATGAGTTAACCCAAAATAACTCTATACCATTATGCTTTGATTCATTTCAGTTTTTGAAAAATAATCTTGATTATATGCTAAAGGATAAACACACAGAGAATCAAGAAGTTTCAATGGAACCAATGCAACAGTCATTTTGTGACATCCCCCAAAAATAAAATATTTTTTATTTTTGTGTGCTGGAAATTTATTTCCGTTTTGGAAAATTCGAATCTAGAAAATTTTTGCCATTTATGGAAATTCCAAATTTTGAATTTAATAATTGTATTTAATTATTGTGATTGTTAGGTAGAGTTCTGTTTGGACTCAACTAACTATTTGACTATGACACTTGTATCACAATAGAATATTTTTATTAATTGTAGGAGGACAAATAGAACAACCATGTTAAAATCAGCTGACCATGACTCCATGAGTGGGGAACATGTTGGAACTACCTCTGGGATGAATATTACAAGTGGAAAAGCATGGATTTGGCCACTAGCAGCCCTTGAAAATCAGGGATTAAGAAAAAGCTGGAAAAATCCCCAAAGGAGGGAAAAAGTCCTGGGAAAAAATGGATAAATAGCATATACGAGGAGGCAGGACGTTGCCAAGTATGCTGGGAAAGGATTGTGAGTCCTCCTGCTATTATGAGCACTGCCGAGCAAGTGTGAGGCAAGGGGATAGCTGCTGAAAATTTGGAATATTGCTAAGAAGTCTCCAAGTTCGCCCTCATGGATTCATGGTCAGGCCAGGGGGTGAACTGGGCAAGTGATTTGGCTACCCTATTCTACGGTTGGGAGGAACGTGGTTGTTCCCTTTGTATTCCCATGGATTGGATTCAGATATGTTGATCTACCCCTCTCTATTTTGAATGGCTATGTTTGATTGATGTCAGGTATCTATTGAGTGATTATATCTAATTGCGTTAATGTAAACCTTTCCCTCTCTGTTCTTGGATGTTTTGTGTGTAACTGATATTATGCATCTACTTGTTCTAAATTTGAAATAATTCGTTCAATGGATGACATCTATCGTGGTATTAAATTTACAATCACAGTCTAAATTCTGGAATAGTCCCTCCCGAAATATGGAAGTACTAGGCAAATTTATACAAGTTGAGTTTAAGAAAGTCGATCCATCTACAGGTTAGGTTTAATCTGAAGTTGAAACGCTAGGATACTTTGTGTATGTGAAGAAGAGAAATACTTGTAGATATAGGTTTATTTATGTGACAAAAGTATTAAACAGATTTAAAACTGAGAAAATCGAAATTGAGTAAATTTGTGCCAAAAGGAAACAGCTAGATGCATCGCTAGAATTAAATTTCTGAACAATCTTGCCCCTTAAAGAGATTTCTTGTTTCTTACATTAAGAATCGAAGAGAATATGAACTAGCAAGAACCAATGGATCATAGGGACACTCATGTATTTATCTACATATGTGTCTTTCCTTGCTTTGTATGAATTTTTCACATGCACTAACTACATGCAAACAAAATACTAGATGTGTATAGAATGACAAAATTCGGAAAGTTAAAGAATTCTGGAAACCCCCTTTTTGTTACTAAAAACAATCATGAGTATCGACGCCTTTTAGAGGATTCTATGCTTTCCTTGTTTTTTGTTTGAGCATTGTCTACCCCTTTCCATAGTTGAGGTCTATGACGAATTTGGAAATTACCTTCAGAAAACTATTACCCTAGTGTACCTTTTATAGATTTTATGCGTTTAAACTCATAAGTTTAGACTTTCTGAATTCTCATGGATATTGGATCCTTCTACACCTACTATCTCACAGAACGAAATCAAGAACACCAATAAAGGACAAAGATCATGGAATTTAAAAAACAAAATATGTGAAAATTACAGTAGAAGCAGAGTACTCTCTTCCTTTGCTTTTTGATTGAATTATTACCTTAGTTTTTCAATAGAAAGAAATTGCAATATTCTAAACCAACCTTTCCACTTTTCTCATTTCAGAGGTTGAACATGCGAGGCTTGGACGCTTGCACTCATGAAGTTCTGAACCCCGAAACCTCGAAGCATTAGTCCAACCTTTCCACTTTTCGAATTTCATAGGTTGAACATGTGAGGCTTGGGCGCTTACACTCGCGAAGTTTCGAACCCTAAAACCCTGAAGCGCTAGTCCAACCTTTCCACTTTTCGCATTTCGTAGGTTGAACATGTGAGGCTTGGGCGCTTGTACCCACGAAGTTCTGAACCCCAAAACCCCGAAGCGCTAGTCCAACCTTTCCACTTTTTTCATTTCAGAGGTTGAACATGTGAGGCTTGGGCACTTGCACTTGGGAAGTTTCAAACCCAGAAACCCCGAAGTGCTAGTCCAACCTTTCAACTTTAGGCATTTCGGAGTTTGAACATGCGAGGCTTGGGCACTTGCACTCGCGAAGTTCCGAATCCTGAAACCCCAAAGCGCTAGTCCAACCTTTCCACTTTTCGCATTTCAGAGGTTGAACATGTGAGGCTTGGGCACTTGCACTCGCGAAGTCCTGAATCCTGAAACCCCGATGTGCTCGACCCACTTTCGCGTTTCAAGAGATGTTGTGTTTTGATGTTTTGGGGCTTTTGAATTCGTAGGATTTCGAACCCCGAAACCCTGAAGCACTGAGGCCACAATCTTCCAGTTTTTTTTTCACGTTTTTGGCAAATAGCATGGCCCCTTTGTTTCTGTGTGTTTGGCATTGGAAAATCATCAAAACCCGTTTGAGCACTATATTTCAAAAAAACTGAAGGAGCACAACAAGAATTATTGGTTATATGAACAACTCTAACACGGTAAGGAATGGACTGGTAGAATCAATGGAGAATTTTCATCCGAGATAGAGGTAAGATAAAAGATAATAGATAACATTATGAGTCACTGTGTACAGGGAGTGACAAGTACAGAATTGTTTGCAATGGAAGGTTTAATCTAGTTAAACATAAGTTTAGTGTGATGCTTTTTTTAGTTCTGTTTTCCATGAAAACATGCACCTTTAAGTATTTGAATTTTTCTTAATGAGACTGTGGTTTAATGTCATTATGGATAGAATTAAATCTTACCTTCTCTTATATTATGAGCTTAAACGCAATGGAGTTTCATCATACAATTTTTATTTTATTTTATTTTATGGTGATTATGAGGTTCATTACATACGGTATCAGAGCCAAAGTTACAACATTGGTCCTGAAAAGGGCCACATTAATTGCTTAGTATATATATTCCGATTTATGAAAAAACTAATAAATCTTGTGGTTACAAACATAAAGCTTTTTTGTTTTGTGTTGATTATGGCAGCTCAAGAAGATGTAGAAATCAGTATGGAAGGGAATCCGAAGCAAGGACCTCCTGGAGATATGAGACAAAATAGTGATGGAAGTTCACCCACGGAGGTGTTGGAAACAATGAGGAACCTTATTGTTGAACTATAGGTTTTCAAGGCCGACAATGAAAAATTTAAGGCACAGCAGGAACAACAAGAGATAAATGAAGTCCTGTTGCGTAGTATAGTAACCAAGAAAAGACCAAAAGATGATAACCATAAGGAAGAGGTCAGAAAATGGGCCTCCAATAATTCTAGTGCGAAAACAAAAAAAGGAGACAGATCGTCTGAAGGGACACCTTCAGCTGAAGACAAAACCATAGCAGACAAAAAAAGAAAACAAATGGACCACCTTGACGGAGAATTTAAAAATATTAAACCAGCTACTTTCGATGGAGAATCCAGGACAGGAGAAGAAGTCGAGGCATGGTTGTTGGACATCAAAAAATACTTCCAAATATACAACTATTCCAGCAACATGAAAGTCAGAATGGCCATCTACAATCTGAAGGGGAAGGATAGCATTTGGTGGTAGGACCTGAAATTGGGCAAGGGCCTAAAGGAGAAACAGTTGGAATGGTCCGAATTTAAAAAGTATTTCAAGAAACAATGCCTTTCTGAAAGCTATTATGAAAGGAAGACGAAATAATTTTACGAATTAGGACTCGGACAAATGACGATGGAGGACCTTAAAAATAAATTTTTGGAACTATTAAGGTTCGTACCATACATCCGGGAGGACAAGGTAAAAATCCAGTGATTCTTAAGATGTTTACCACAGGCTTGCCGGGATAGAATTGAGTTTGACAGCCCCAAATCCTCGAGTGAGGCATTCAGGAAGGCACAGATGTGCTATGATCAGTATAAATAGCAGGTAGAGTTTACCAAGACCTGGAAGGATAAGAAGCAAGATGGAATGCACCAGCAGAAGAAGGGATACCATCCATCTCCTCATCGTAATGCAACAAAAAGTTTCCCAAGGAAGGATTTTCACTCCAATCATCTGAATACACAAGGTAGTGGCAAACCTGGGAATGAAGAAGTTTGGGTACAACCCTCACGAGCCATTAAAGTGTTGGGAGTGTGGAGAGCCTCATCTAAGGAGGAACTTTCCACGTTTAATTGCAACAAATAGCATTGTTTTCCATAATTTGCAGGAAGCCTTGACAGTGGGTGACGTGGGTAGAAGTCTGCATTGGATAAATGCAACCATATATGGTCGACAAGCTAACCACCAGGCCTCGGTGATAGAAATCGAAGGTAAAATCCATGACACTCGAATTTTTTTTTTAATTCACCCTGGAGCTACATTAATTTATATTACTCCCGATGTAGTAGAGTTGAATAAACTTAAGAAACAAAAGCACGCAAAATATTGGATTGTACAACTAGTAACAGAAACTAAAAGAAAAGTAGTTAACTTTATTTCTGATCTTGAGTTCAGCTTAGATGGTCAAAAGATAAGGACCAATCTGAACATCCTACCACTAGGATCTTATGATATGATTATTGGAATGGATTGGTCGGAACAACACAAAGCAGTACTAGACTGTTATACAAAGATACTTAGCTACAAAGATAATTTTGGCACCGTTAGAACCGCCCAAGGAATACCAAAACCTGTGTCAATCAGAAAAGTTTCAGCGATGCAATTCAATAAATGTATTAGGAAGGGATGTCAAGTTTACGCCATCCAAGTGACGAATCTATTAGAAAAAGAAGATAAACCCAAGTTAGAAGACTTTGTTGTCCTACGTGAATTCAGAGACATGTTTTTTGATGAGATACCAGAATTACCTCCTAGGAGAGAAATAGATTACTCCATAGACTTACTACCTGGATCAACCCCCATCTCAAAAGCACCCTACCGAATGAGTCTACCAAAACTGATAGAATTAAAAATACAATTGCAGGAATTGTTGGACAAAGAGTAAATCAGACCAAGTGTCTCACCATGGGGAGCACCAGTCCTCTTTGTGAAAAATAAAGATGGTACTCTAAGACTATGTATCGATTATAGACAAATGAAAAAAGTGACCATTAAGAACAAATACCCCTTACCCAAGATAAATGATCTATTAGATCAAGTTGGTGGGGCCAAGATCTTCTCAAAATTGGATTTATGATCTAGTTATCATCAAGTTAGGCTAAAGGACCAGGACATAAACAGAACAAATTTTTGAACAAGATACAGACACTACGAGTTTGTAGTCATACCTTTCGGACTCACTAATGCACCAACCACATTTATGTGCTTGATGAACAACATTTTCAGCCAGTACTTAGACAAGTTCATAGTAGTATTTATTGACAATATTATGGTCTATTCTAAAATGGAGGAGGAACATGAAGAATGCTTAAGAATAGTTCTGCAAACACTAAGGAAACACAAGATATACGCAAAATTCGACAAATGTGACTTTTATCAAAAACAAATACAATATTTAGGACATGTCATTTCCTCAGAAGGTATTGTCGTAGACCCGGAAAAGATAAAAGCCATTATCGAATGGCCAGTACCTAAGGATGTGGTAGATATATGGTCATTCATGGGGATCATTGGATATTATCGCAGATTTATAGAATGGTTCTCCAAGATAGCCTACCCTATCACGTCATTACAAAAGAAAGGGAACAAGTTTAACTGGTCGCAAAAGTGTCAAGACAGTTTTAACAAGCTAAAGGAATTATTGACATCGGTGTCCATTTTGAAGTTAGCCAACCTAGAT
This sequence comes from Picea glauca, assembly GCA_000966675.3. NCBI lineage: Eukaryota > Viridiplantae > Streptophyta > Pinopsida > Pinales > Pinaceae > Picea > Picea glauca. The sequence continues at coordinate 600,693 of JZKD02S1569454.1, forward strand.
AAAGACTTCACAGTATGTGTTGATTCAAGTAAATAAGGACTAGGTGGTGTCCTAACCCAGGAAGGGCACGTGATTTGTTATGAGTCCCGGAAATTAAAGGAAATCCTTTATGATCTGGTTTGTCCTTTCGGTCTGTCCATCCATTTGTGGATGATAACTTGTACTAAAATTCAAATTAGTAATTAGCCCTGCAAACAATTCCTTCCAAAAAGTGGATGTGAATTTTACGTCTCTATCTGAAATCACCATTCTAGGAATACCATGCAGTCTAAAAATTTATGTGTGCTGGAAATTTATTTTCGTTTTGGAAAATTCGAATCTGGAAAATTTTTTCCATTTATGGAAATTCTGAATTTCGAATTTAATAATTGTATTTAATTATTGTGATTGTTGGGCAGAGATATGTTTGGATTCAATTAGCTATTTGACTATAACACTTGTATCACAACAAAATATTTTTATTATTGCAGGAGGAGAAATGGAACAACCATGTTAAAATCAACTGACCATGACTCCATGAGTGGGGAACATGCTGGAACTGCCTCTGGGCTGATTCTTACAAGTGGAAAAACAAGGATTTGGCCACTGGAAACCCCTGAAAGTCATGGATTAAGAAAAATATGCAAAAATCCCCAAAGGAGGGAAAAATACCTGGGAAAAAATAGATAAATAGCATATGCGAGGAGGTAGGACGCTACCAATTATGCTGGGAAAGGATTGTGAGTCCTCTTTCTATTATGAGCATTGTCGAGCAAGTGTGAGGCAAGGGGATAACTGCTAAAAAAATGGAATATTGGTGAGGAGTCTCCAAGTTCTCCCTCATGGATTCATGGTCAGGCTAGGGGGTGAACTGGGCAAGTGATTTGACTACCCTGTTATACATTTGGGAGGAACGTGGTTGTTCCCTTTGTCTTCCCGTGGATTGGATTCAGATATGTTGATCTACCCCTCTCTATTTTGAATGTCTATGTTTGATTGATGTCAGGTATCTGTAGAGTGATTATATCTAATTGCGTTAATGCAAACCTTTCCCTCTCTATTCTTGGATGTTTTGTGTGTATCTGATATTATGCATCTAATTGTTCTAAATTTGAAATAATTCTTCCAATGGATGACATCTATCGTGGTATTAAATTTACAATCATAGTCTAAATTCTGGAGTGGTCCCTCCCGAAATATGGAAGTACTAGGAATATTTATACGATTTGAGTTTAAGAAAGCCGATCCATCTACAAGTTAGGTTTAATCTAAATTCGAAACAGTAGGATACTCTGTGTATGTGAAGAATACCAATCCATGTAGATATAGGGTTATTTCTATGACGAAAGTATTAAACAGATCTAAAACTGAGCAAATCGGAAATGAGTAAATTTGTGTCAAAAGGAAACAGGTAGATGCATTGCTAGAATTAAATTTCCAAACAATCTTGCCCCTTAAGAGATTTCTTGTTTCTTACATTAAGAATTGAAGAGAATATGAACTAGCAAGAACCAATGGATCACAGGTACACTCATGTATTTATCTACGTATGTGTCTTTCCTTGCTTTATATGAATTTTTCACATGCACTAACTACATGCAAACAAAATACTAGATGTGTATAGAATGACAAAATTTGGAAAGTTAAAGAATTATGGAAACCCCCTTTTTGTTACTAAAAAAAATCATGAGTATCGACTCCTTTCAGAGGATTCTATGCTTTCCTTGTTTTTTGTTTGAGCATGGTATACCCCTTTCCATAGTTGAGGTCTATGGCAAATTTGGAAATTACCTTCAGAAAACTATTACCCTAGTGTACCTTATAATTTTAGACTTTCTGAATTCTCATGGATATTGGATCCTTCTACACCTACTGTCTCACAGAACAAAAGCAAGAACACCAGTAAAGGACAAAGATCATGGAATTTAAAAAACAAAATATGTGAAAATTACAGTAGAATCAGAGTACTCTCTTCCTTTGTGTTTTGATTGAATTATTACCTTAGTTTTTCAACAGAAAGAAATTGCAATCTTCTAAACCAACCTTTCCACTTTTCATATTTTGGAGGTTGAACATGCGAGGCTTGGGCGCTTGCACTTGTGAAGTTTCAAACCCTGAAACTTGAAGCACTAGTCCAACCTTTCCACTTTTTTCATTTCGAAGATTGAACATGTGAGGCTTGGGCACTTTCACTCGCTAAGTTCCGAACCCTGAAACCCCGAAGCACTAGTCCAACATTTCCACTTTTCGCATTTTGGAGTTTGAACATGTGAGGCTTGGGCACTTGCACCCACGAAGTTTCGAACCCCAAAAACCTGAAGCGCTAGTCCAACCTTTCCATTTTTCGCATTTCAGAGGTTGACCACGTGAGGCTTGCGCACTTTCACTCACGAAGTTCCAAACCCCAAAACCCCGAAGCGCTAGTCCAACCTTTCCACTTTTCACATTTCAGAGGTTGAACATGGGAGGCTTGGGTGCTTGCACTCGCGAAGTTCCGAACCCCAAAACCTCGAAGTGCTAGTCCAACCTTTCCACTTTTCTCATTTCATAGGTTGAACATGTGAGGCTTGGGCACTTTCACTCACGAAGTCCCAAACCCTGAAACCCCAGTGTGTTGGACCCACTTTCACATTTCAAGAGATGTTGTGTTTTGATGTTTTGGGGCTTTTGAAGTCGCAGGATTTCGAACCCCGAAACCCCGAAGCACTGAGGCCACAGTCTTCTAGTTTTTTTTTCTCATTTTTTGAAAACAGCGTGGCCCCTTTGTTTCCTTGTGTTTGGCATTGGAAAATTGTTGAAACCCATTTGAGCATTGTCTTTCACAAAAACTGAAGGAGCACAACAAGAATTATTGGTTATATGAACAACTCTAACATGGTAAGGAATGGACTGGTAGAATCAATGGAGAATTTTCATCCAAGACAAAGGTCGGATAAAATATAACAGATAACATTATGAGTCACTGTGTATAGGGCATGACAAGTACATAATTGGTTGTATTGGAAGGTTTAATCTAGTTAAACCGATGTTTAGTGTGATGTTTTTTTTAGTTTTGTTTGCCATGAAAACATGCACCTTTAAGTATTCAATTTTTTCTTAATGAGACTGTTGTTTAATGTCATTATGGAAATAATTAAATCTTACCTTCTCTTATATTCTGAGCTTCAACGCAATGGAGTTTCGTCATACAATTTTATTTTATTTTTTTATTTTTTTATGGTGATTATGAGGTTCATCACACATTTCAATTTCTACATGATCCAATATCTGATGTGTTGGATGACTTGTGTTTTCAAAGACATTTTCCATCATCCAGATATAGGTTGAAAAGATGTTATGATATTGACATGATCAGGGAGTCATCTACAAGGGTGTGTTCAGCAGAAGCATCATTTTAGAACCCATCTGAAAAGTTGCATCCATGTCTGGAAGTGCATGAGGATGCAAATAACATAACTATAACATCAAATCATGAAGTTGAGTTGGTTAAATTTGAATATCCAGTAATAGGTCAAGTTTATCTTGATCTAGTGGCTATTTATATGGAGAAATTGTTAATCACAGAACCACAATGCATTTCCATTTTTTTTGTTATGTGTCGTGATTATCAAGCCCCTTGTGTTGAAGATCATGATGGAAAGCATTTCATTATGCCTATGCAAGTTCTATTTCTTATATTGATTGAAAACATTGAAAGAGAAGAGCTAGTAGAGAAGTTGTTTGACTGGCTGCACTAGAATTATTGTATCATTTAAAACCACAAAATTATCAGTAGGGTAGGGTAGGTAGCATTTTTGAATAAGCCCAGCTCCCCGAGCGTCCCTTTCAACAATTTTTCAATTTCAACTTTCAATCTTCAGTTTGATGTGGTACAAGTTGCAGAATAAGATTTTGGGATCGAACCAATGAATAAATCATCGGTCTTCATGTTAAGAGTTTAGTGGTTCTTGACACCTCCTGCAAGAGCTTCCATCACCAGGTGGAGCCTATGTTTGGGACCTATAATCATAGGTAACTCGATTCTTTAGTTGTTGATTTGGCATTGCTCCCATGATGAAGACATTTGGCTTGGTTGATTCCATTTTTCCCTCCACCCGTTTCACCCGATCGTTCATCACCCTGCTGCATCCCTCATCCACCTCTACACCCTCACTCCTTTGCCCTTTTTTCCTGTTGACTATTCCTCGCTTGCCACTCATCCGTGAATAAACAAACTTAGGCTAAAAAGAAAAATAAGTTAATAATGTTAGAAAACAAATAAGTTAATTAGATTAAATAATAATTTTAGTATAGTTAGCATAGGTTAAACTAGCTAATAACTAATTAATTATTAATTTATTTATATATTAATAAATAATTAAGTTAATTATTTAAGTTAGTGATTGCGTTAGTGTTTTATTAATA
>JZKD02S1569454.1:605125-639249 GCA_000966675.3 Picea glauca
ATAAAACAAAAAGGAAAAGAAAAACATATAAAAAGAATCAAATAATAAAAAATAAAATAAAAAATAAAAACAATAAAATACAAGTCACATCATTCCCCCCTCCAGCAACTTCATATGCACACATCCCCAAAAATTAATCTACGCTCCCAATCTTATCGGACCCCCATGTTTTTTGAACTTTAACGAAGGGGGGGGTCCGATAAGTGGTATTGGGAGGGACACTTGTCACCTCCAGGTGATTTCTGACCCCCCCCTCTGAATACCACTTACCATCTCAAGGGGGGTCTAGAATACCACCTTTCCCAAAAAAACCCACCCTCCCCCAAAAACGCAAAACCGCCATTTTTGCCATTTTGAACATTTTTTTTTTTTCGAGAAGGTTTCCAGGCAAACGAAAATGAATTTTGAAAAACCAAGAGATTTTTTTCTCTGAACAGGATGAATAACAAAAAACTCTCTCATGTTTTTCACAGGTGCCATGAGTAGAGACAATCAAAGCCATCTTTGAGCCCCATTTTTCCAGTTTTTCATTTTTTTGTTATAGTCCTGATTTTGCGGGAACTTTTTCGGCATGATGAAGGCGAATTTGGTGAAACTGAAGGAGGATTTTATCCGTAACATTCTCATCTAAAACAAAATCCTTCATTTTTTTCCCAGTTTTCACTGATTGGGAGAAACAAATGTCTATGCAGACCGAGTTTTTGTAGAAATTCAGCCCATTTGTTAAGGAGGACGGTTCAGGATTTTCAGCGAATTTACTTCTATTTTTTTCCGAGGTGGTTAAACTCGATCTCCTAAGCCTGAGGAGAGACTTTTTTATAAATCGTAATGAATCAAATGTGCAAGAGAGATCAATCCAAGACCATGATTTAGTTTTGTAAAACAACTCACTGAGCTTTTGTATTTTCGTCAATTCAATGATATAGTCGCAGCGGTTACAGGATTCTTGTGTCAAAGCCATTGGTGAAGTTTTTCTCTCTATGATTGTTTTTCCCTCTATTTTCATATATGTTTATCTTCACCATTTTTTTGAAGAGATTTAAGATCAGTATTTGTGTAAAATCACCCTGTTCTCAGTTTAAAGCTATGTCAATGTTTTCCATTGAAAGTTGAACGCAGAATTCTTTATTGTTTTATCTTTAATTCAACCTCTTAACACTTTTCTCCTTTTCCATACCTCAAGCCTATGAAGAATCCAGTGATTTTCCTACCTTTCCATGTAAGGTTGTTTGTAGAATTTGTTTTTTATTAAATCTCAGATTGCGACTCCATTGCCCATGGCCCTTTTCTCCTGCTCCAACCAAACCAATTAAAAAATCCAAACTCTGAACCCATTAGTTATCCTAATACCTATTCAAAATAAATCTATATCATATAGAGAGATCCCTCTCTGAGTATTGGAGGGATAGATCCAAGAATTGAAGTGGTTTTGATGTTGCCTCTGTGACTGCCCCCACAGCCTAGGGAAAATTACAGAGTGATAACAGAATGGCGACCATATTGGGGAAACTTTCTCCAGTAGTACACTTCAAAGTTCCAAATCTGATCACTGATGGTGTACACTGACCAAACACAAGAAGGATGAGATCATTCACCTGGTGACTCCAATCAACTCTAGACAGTGCCAACTAAAAAGACTCCACTGGAGGAAGAACCCAAATCATGACCAAGCAGCCTAGAAAGACCAGGTACTCAAGCTCAAATTGTATTCATGATATTATTGGTTTCATCTACAATTACTTTATCTCTTATCATGAGCTTGTTCCAGAGTATATTGTTGAAATTCAGGATGATCATTTTTTACTTGATGAACCTCAAAGGATTGATCCCATTTCTATATTTCTGGTACACACTCCTACACCTATAGAAATCCTTGAGAGACATAAGCCTCCTGCTTTATCTCCCACTCTTGCTAAAATTACAAATGGTTGTAAGCCTCTTGATTCACCTCCTATACCTACAAAAATCCCAGACAGATACAAGCCTCTACATTTTCCTCCTATTCTCCATGACCTCCCTATCAATTACATCAAAAACCTTCCCAGGTTTGATGGGGAAAATGTGAATATCACTGCCGAAAAAGACATTCAAAATCTTGAGGATTTTCATGATCTGTTTGAGGTTGAAGAAGACAATGTTTGTATTAGGATCTTTGCCCTATCATTGCTAGGAAAAGTTAAAGATTGGTTTAAGAACCTTCCAGCTGCAAGCATCAGAAATTTTCATCAGTTCATGCAATTTTTCTTAGATAAGTGGGTGATCATGAGAAATGTCTTTCTCATCCTGGAAGAGTATGACCAATTGAAAAGACATCCAGGGGAAATAGTATAGTAGTGTTCAGCAAGGTTCAATAAGGTATAACATGCAATGCATTCTGATATAAGGCCACCCCAAGGATCAGCTCACTAGCATTACCCAAATGTCTTCGATCCTGAGATGGTGTTCCAATTAAGAGAAAGGAACACTGCAACTCTCGAAGAAATGCATAACATTGCAATTGATGTGGAGGCCATCTTTTTTATCAAAAGGTCAAATGTAAAGAACAAAGAAAAGGAGCAGTTGAAATCATTAGAAGCTAAATTGGACATTCTGGCCAGCACCATGGAAGAAATGTTGCACAGGATTAGCATAAGAGAAAAAATCGATGTTCAATGACATCATGTTCCATTGATTTCAGATAAATAAAGAGTCATCACCCCCAAACATGTTGCAACTCACCCTTGGTACGTCGATGGTTTGGATAATGATTCTTTCATGTATTCAATTCACGACGTAGTCAAAGATGAAGCTCCATCTCAACTTGCAGAGGAACAACCAGCTGATATGATGTGCATGTTTGATGGAATTCCTTACTTGGATAATCTACCCAAGTGTAATCAGTATGATGATGAGAATGAGGCTAAACAAGATGTGGACTATTCAAATCAATCAACAACATCTTGTTGGCAAGAAGAAAATCAGTTACATCTCATATATGAAAATCAACCTTTACACAACAAACATGACAATGATGAGGAAAATGCAGAAAATTTCAGAGTAAGGGAAAAACATTTGCCCTTATGTTTCTCTTCTTTTCAATTTTTGAGAGGTCATTGTAAGCAATTTGTCAATAGTAGAGAGGGATAATGTTATGATAAAATAGGTGAAGATGGCATTGCTTATATGCACGTTGTTCTAAACCCAGAATTACAGCCCTTGACCTACTTTGATTTTCAAATTCCAGATGAAAGCATAAAGCCTGAGACAAATTAGGAGTTAACCCAAAATAACTCTATACCATTATGCTTTGATTCATTTTAGTTTTTGAAAAAGAATCTTGAGTATATGTTAAAGGATAAACACACAGAAAATCAAGAAGTTTCAGTGGAACCAATGCAACAGTAATATTAGCAATAAAATAAGTTAATTAGATTAATTAATAATTTTAGTATAGTTAGAATAGGTTAAACTAGCTAATAACTAATTAATTATTAGTTAAGTTAATTATATTAATAAAACAAATAATAAAATAAAATTATAAAACATAAACAATAAAAAACAAATATTAAATAAAAAATATAATATAATAAAACATAAACAAAATAAACATAAAACAAACAATTAAAAAACAAATAACAAATTAAAAATAAATCTAAACTAAAACACGTAATAAAACATTAAAACAAAATTAACAAAAAAAAAAGGAAAAGAAAAACACGTAAAAAGAAACAAATAATAAAAAATCAAATAAAAAACAAAAACAATAAAATAAAAGTCACAACATTCCCCCCTCCTGCAACTTCATATGCATGCATCCCAAAAAATTAATCTACGCTCCCAATCTTATCAAACCCCCATTCTTTTCAAACTTTAACGAAGGGGAGGGGTGGGGGGGGGGTTCGATAAGTGTATTGGGAGGGACAATTGTCACCTCCAGGTGATTTCTGACCCACCCCCCACCCAATACCACTTACCACCTCGGGGGGGTCCGCAATACCACCTTTCCCCCAAAAAACCCGCCCTCCCCCAAAAACTCAAAACTGCAATTTTTGTCATTTTGAATAGTTTTATTTCCGAGAAGGATTCCAAAAATAAAAAACAAGAACAAGAGAGGGTTTTCTCCATAACGGGATGAGTAATAGAAACCTCTCTCATTTTTTTCCCATGCTTGATGAGCATGGAGAATCGAATCCATCTTCGAGCCCCATTTTTCCAGTTTTTTAGCTTTTTGTTACAGTCCTGATTTTGTGGGAACGATGAAGGAAAATTTGGTGAAAATGAAGGAGGTTTTTGTCCATAGCATGCTCATATAAAATAAATTGCTTCATTGTTTTCCTAGGTTTCACCGATTGGGAAAAACAAATGTCTATGCAAACACCTTTTTTGCATAAATTCGGCCCATTTTTTATGGAGGACAATTCAAGATTTTCAGTGAATTTACTTCTATTTTTGGCCGAGGCGGTTAAAATCAAACTCCTAAGCTTGAGGAGAGTATTTTTTATATATTTTAATGAATCAAATGTGCAAGAGAGATCAGTCAGGGACCATGATTTAGTTTTGTAAAACATCTCATTGAGCTTTCTGTATTTTCGTCAATTCAATGGTAGAGTCGCAAGGGTTACAGGATTCTTGTGTCAAAGCCATTGGTGAAGTTTTTATCTCTGTGATTGTGTTTCTCTCTGTTTTCATATATGTTTATCTTCACCATTTTTTTGAAGAGATTTAAGATCATGATTTGTGTAAAAGAACCATGTTCTCAGTTTAAATCTATGTTAATGTTTTCCACTGAACGTTACACGCAAAATTATTTACTGTTATGTATTTAATTCGACCTCTTGACACTTTTCTCCTTTGCCATACCTCAAGCCTATGAAGAATCCAGTTATTTTCCTACCTTTCCCTGTAAGGCTGTCTGTAGAATTTGTTTTTGATTAAATCTCAGATTGTGACTCCATTTCCCATGGCCCTTTTCTCCTGCTCCAACCAAACCAATTAAAAAATCCAAACTATGAACCCATTAGCTAGCCTAATACCTATTCAAAATAAAGCTATATCAGATAGAGAGATCCCTCTCTAAGTCTTGGAGGGATAGATCCAAGACTCGAAGTGGTTTTTATGTTGCCTCTGTGACTGCCCCCATAGCCTTGGGTAAATTACAGAGTGATAACAGAGACAAGAGTACCCTTGGGAAACTGGAGAATTGGACTGCAATTGGTGTATCAAATGCGAAATTTTCGAATCTTGTAGCCATTCCTGGCGAACAACTTGGAGCCAATCTTCAACAATGAAGGAGAGAGAAAAAAGAAACCCTTCATCTTCATATTTTCGGGAAAGTGCATCCGCAACCAAATTATCTTTTCCTTTCTTGTAAATGATCTCATAATCATATCCAAAGAGCTTAGTCACCCATTTTTGTTTCTCTGGGGAGGAATTGTGTTGTTCCAGAAAATAGTTGAGGCTTTGATGATCTGTCTTAATTTGGAAGCGTTTCCCGAATAGATAAGGGTGGAAAAGATCAACGACATGCAGAATAGCCAACATTTCCTTTTCATAGATTGATTTTCCCAAATTTCACTCAGACAGTTGTTTGTTGGTAAAGGCCAATGGATGAACCTCTTGCATAAGGACAGTGCCAATTCCTTTCCCTGAAGCATCACATTCCAGGACAAAGGTATTTTTGAAATCAAGAAGGGCCAGGACTGTAGTGGTGCACATGGCCATCTTCAAGGTTTGAAAATCCTAAGCAACTACTAGAGTCCAAGTGAAAGAAAATTTTTTAAGGAGTGCAATGAGACGTGTCGCAATATTTCCATAATTCTTAACAAACTTGTGATAATAATCGGTTAAGACCATAAACCCCTGCAAAATTTTGAGAGTCTTTGGGTGAGGCCAGACTAAAATACATTCAATCTTTTTAGGATCCACCTTGACGTCAACCTTTCCAACAAGATCACCCAAGTACTCGACTTTTGAGGCGCCAAAAGAACATTTAGATTATTTCAGGAAAAGTTGGTGCTAAGAAAGTAAATGGAGAACTCGATCCACATGAGAAATATTGTGTGTCTGAGTTTTTCTATAGATCAGGATATCATCAAACAAAACTAAAACAAAATGACGAAGAAAAGGACCGAAGACATGATTCATGAGGCTTTGGAAAGTGGAGGGAGCATTACAAAAGCCAAAGGGCATGACCAAAAACTCATAGTGGCCCTCATGAGTTCTAAAGGTGGTCTTAGGAATGTTTTCCTCTTTCATACAAATTTGGTGGTAGCTAGAACAAAGATCAAGTTTAGTAAAGAACTAGGAACCACTCAATTCATCCAAGAGGTCATCAATGAGAGGAATGGGAAATTTGTCTTTAATGGTGAGTTTGTTGAGGGCGTGGAAGTCAAGACACATACGCCAATAAAATTCTTTCTTAAGGACCATGACCATAGGAGAAGAGTAGGGGTTTGTACTAGGGTGGATAACACATGCATTGAGTAGTTCTTGAACCATTTTCTCAATTTCATTTTTTGGGGAAAAGGGGTGACGATAAGGACAGATATTGGGAGGAAGGCTTCCTAGGACAAGGGGAATGGAGTGATCATGAACACCACGGGAAGGAGGGAGTCCATGGGGAGTGGAAAAAACCACTTGATGTTTAAGGAGGATGGATTCAAGTTCCTACGGCATAGAGGGTGTCTCATGTGCTTGTATGGCATGGAGTTGGGAAATAACGCCAGAATGACCTTTTTTGAGCAGCTTTTATGTGTGATGGGAAATAATTGTCTCTAGGGAATCGTCGGTGATGCCTTGGAAATTATATTGTTGTCCCTCCTAGTCAAATTGCATGGTTAATTCCTTAAAATCCATGACAATGGGACCCAAATTCCTTAGCCATTTTGCACCCAACACAATCCCACAACCACCCATGTCGATAGAAAACATATGATATTTCAGTTGGTAGTCACCAATTTGGAGATGCACATTTTCACAATGCCCTCCACATTTCATAGACTCACCATTGGAAATCATGATTTGGAAATTATTGACTACACAGATCTGGCAATTACTTTCTTGGGAAATGAAACAATGAATAAAATTATGAGTGCTTCCACTATCAACAAGAATGATGACCTTCCTATGCTTGATGTAACCAATTATATTGAGGGTTTGGGGAGCAAAGAAGCCAGTGAGAGAATTTAGGGAAATGACCAGTTCTACTTCAGGAGGGTCTAAGGGAGGGGTTATGTCAATGGTTTCAGGTGACACAGACAAAAGGGGAGCTTCAACATCCTCTTCTGAAACATCCTCTGAGATGGCCATAAAAAGTTTTTGTTCCTTACACTTGTGTCCTAGAAAATATTTTTCATCACAATTATAACAAAGGCCTTTGAGTTGGCGTTCAGCCATTTAGTCCCTACTCAATTTTTGCATCTTTAGTGGAGTAGAAGGAGGAGTGGGATTTACTCCTTTAGTGCGAGGAATAAAGGAGGGTTTCTGGTTTTGAGAAGAGATAACTTTTTGTTCTTCCTTAGATATTTTAGTATCCTCCACCCAACTCTGAGGCTGAGACATGAGGACATGGGCACGAATCTCATCCTTGAGGTGACTGATAAAACATTCTTGAAAAAAAGCATCAAACATGCCCTTTGTACAAAAATCCAGTCGCTCAAAAGAAGTTATAAAGTCTTCCATTGTGCCAGATTGTTCCAAATTTGTCAAATGGCCTAAATTATTGGTGTCGGTGTCAAAGCATTCATAAATATCTACCACAAATATTGTCCAAAAAACATACCCTTGGCAGGCAGTTTTTCTCCATTGTCAACGTTCTTGATCTATATGGAGAACGCCATACTGGAGTTGCCCAACTCATCCATAATTTCATACAAAGAGAAATAATGTTCCATTTGATTTACCCAGCTAGTGGGATCCAAGCCATCAAATTTGGTCACATCCACACGTGGAAATTGTAGGTAACACTGGCTAAAAATTATGGGAATGAGAGGAAGTTTCACCTTCGGTATGCAAAGGTGGGCCAGAAAAGGGAGGATATGTAGGGATATGTAGCTTGGTGCAGATCATCGTTGTGATAGATTCAAGTTGGTTAGTAATGTCTTGTTTGAGGTCTTGTTTGATTTCCTCGATTGAGGCAACGATGGAGGAATGCATGGTTTTATTGATGGTGGCAATAGTGGCATTGAGTTGTCTCACTTCTTGTTAGGTCTGTGTGAACTTAGAGTGCAAGGTATTGAAGCGATCTTCCAAGTCTTGGCTATGGGTATGGGCCATGATGACGAGGGAACCGAAAAAGGGGCGGGTGGGGTCAAAACATTTGCTGAAAAATGATAGGTATGAATGTGTTAAGGGAGAAGAGAGAAATCCAATGGAATAGGTCTCAAATAATGGTGCAACAGGGTTCTACAGACAAGGGCTTTCATTGTGCTATATCTCTCTGATTTATGTGTTAGTGTTGGCAGTCATAATTGATTTTCGATACTTATCATTATGAAAAGAGATTACACCTTTATGTAGCTACCATCACCTCTCATTTGTAATTGTTTATATTTCTGACTTTTGAAGCGATGATTGGATGAAAGCTTACCTTATTTATTTTTTATCGTTTGCATTTTCATTTGTTTTATTTTTAATGCATGACTATAAGCATGAATTTAAACATAAAACTTGGCTTGGTTTCAAAATCTTTTACCTTAAAAATATCATTTTAAAATTTACCCATGTGTGATCAATTTTCAAATCTTGTGAAATGATTGATTAGTCCATTATCGAAATTTTGGTTTTATCATGGTTGTTATGAATTCAATGGTTTGATAGTCCATTGTCAAATTTTTTTGATGCATGAATAACCTTTGTTAACTATTCATATTCTTCTCATGAGTTTAATGGTCATTTCAGCATTCATGCCAAAACATTAATGAAGTTATTCGTTGTACTTGCATTTTTGCCTTACCTTTCTGGCCCAAAACATTAATGAAGTTATTCGTTATGTGCATAGGGTTTTGTACTATGTAGGTTTTGGCACTCATCGCGAGAGATGGTAAGGAATACTATAAACCCTCTGGTTTTAATTCTCCCTAATTATCCTATCCAAGTTATGATAGCCCCTAGGCTCTACTATTTTCATGCTTCCACTCTCCGCTCAAACCTGTTTTTGTTGCTCGCACGTTGGGAACCTAAAACTTTTCCGAGTGATTTATGTTGTATCCTTATCACAATGGTCATGGAACCCATCATTCGTATAGAGTTGAATGGATTCCAAGCCTTACTATCCCATGATGACACTATCGATGACCTAAAGGATCATGGCTGGCATGTATTCCTTGAAAATTTTGAGGGCTATAATCTCCAGGTGGAAAAAGATTTTGCACAAACCTTTGATGGTTTCATAGCCAAGATTGGAGACATACAGTTGGAATTGACAGAGGATTTCATGAGCAAAGAAACAGGGCTTCCATCAAAGGGTGAGAGGTGGTTTAAAAATTCCAGAATAGAAGAAGTCCCATGGAGTTTGTTTATGACCTCTCATAAAACCACTTGTTGTATAAAAGGTATTCCTATCGCCCTGTTAAAACCTAGATGGCATAGTCTACTTTTAATTATGAAGTAATTTTTTACGTCTGAAGCTCGATACAGGCTGGTTTTTCTCTACCATATATGTTTTCTTATGAATTTCATAGGGTTTGAATTAGATATTCCCTTTTACCTATTGATGAGTCTTTACAAGATGTCCAAGTGTTACAAGCAATAGGGTATCAATTCAATCTTGTTTCACCATGGACTTGTTAAAATCTTGTTGGTGTATCATCTGTCAAACATAGGTGACATTTGGGATACCTTTCTGATGAGAAATGGCTTCACCAAGGCTGATCCTATAGCCAACCCTCTTTTAATTTCAAACCTTAACTCGAACAAGCCAGTGGTTGAAAGCCAGTTCATTGATTCAATTAATGGACCTGAGTGTATTGATAAAACCCCTCTAGATAAAGGATTACTATGTAGGTTTTCACCTGCAATATATCCGAAACAAGTGACTAACAAATTAAAGGTAAATGATCCTCATGTGCCTGTGAACGATGTTATTTTAAACATTAATGTTAAATTTTATGTCAAGAAACTTTGTAAAGGAAACAACAGTGCACGGATTTGAGTTTCAAGAATAAGAATGACAGTCGTCTAAAATTTAGAAAACAAAGAAACTAAAAGGATAATCATCTAAGCTCGATCGATCCGATCGAGATCAATGAGGGTTCAGATCATGAGATAGAGGATTTCTTGGCTCAAGAAGACCCAAAAAATTAGTGTTCTAAGAGGAAGGTTATCACCCATGTTGAACCATATGATTTCGTGACCAATTTACCCCCGTGTCTTAAGGGTAAAGATGGATTTTCGGGTATTGGTCACTATCTGGAACAAACAACAGGTAATACTAAAGTACCCCTGGTTGACTGTGTCCTGCGTCAATCTTCCATCTCCTTGGTACATTGTGATAGCTTCCTTGGTTGGGTAGAGCATTACTATATCAATGTTCCTCTCTTACAAGCCAGAATTAGAACCTTGACTGCTCAGAACGATCTGTTGAAACAAGAGAACCTTGGTCTCAAGGCACATACATTAGTCTTATTATCGTATGATATTTCATATTATTCATCACTTTAGTTTTGTCTATAATTTGATGTTCATATATTACATATGTGATCAATATTTCATTTAAATATCATTGATTTATGCTTGATGTTAAATGATGTATTACATGAATGTTTTTTATTAAATTTCTTTTATTATAAGTGTTCATCATTACAAGATCACCAAATATGTATGTTTATTACTCTACTCTTATGTTCCTACTCCAAAAACACCTTTGAGTTTGTTCCGGGAGTGTTAGCTCCAGCATGTTACAGGTTCTCCTCACAGGCAAGACAACTGGGAGTTTGTATTGTGCAAAGACATAAACTCATTAGTTGACTAATCGCAAGTTAGTTTACTCATATTCTATTTATATTTTTAGTTTGTTTATCAATGAAATAAGAATAGTTTAAATTGGCTTTGACTGTTATTATGTTCTTATTTCAAATTGTGTTTTATTAGTATTCTTTAGTTCTTTATATTTTAAATATTAAAGAGAAAATATAAAATGTATGTGCTTTCTTTATCTACTTCATAAACACTTTCAAAAAACATCGATTTCGCAAGATATCCAACAAAGGTTGCAAATTGTATATACATTGTTCAAAACCATATGCACATATCCATACTTCTATTTTTGACGTTTGTAAATTATTGAAATTACATTATTAGTATCATAGATTTATAGGTTAGTTTCATTTATTTTATTTCTACGACTTTAGTTGGCCAACGAATCCATTAAACCCATCAGGTCATTTCATTCCAAACGGCTTGGGTTATTTAGACAACCCCGTTCCGGATATATCCTTCCAGTTGACGGTTTATCACTTACGCCCGTCAACAAATGGCGCTAGAAGGAGGGCCTGAATTTAAGTGATGGCATGTGGAGGTTGCAAGACTCCTCCCCCACACACTCTCTCCCATGTCGTAATGCGTAGTCACCCAGACAACAACGTTACACTTGAAACAACAACTACTTCAAATGATAACTTTGATATTCTCGTTGAACCAGTGACACTAGTTCCGCAAGGGGCCGACGTCGAAGAAATTGTTCGTCGGTCACTCATAAGAATGCATAATGCCTTAGCCCATATCAGAAAACTTGGTAGGCCACTTAACCAACCCCTTGATTTCTCAGATATCCGAGAACAACTTCAAGGCACTATTCTACTCCAAAACCATTTAGGTGATAATACTATCAATATTATTGAAACACCTATCCTTGGAGCCGGAGGATCTAGTATCCCACCTTCCCCACCTGGTTCGTCTCCATCCTCTTCAAGAGGAGAATCTTCAGATGAAGGTAGTTCTTCATCAGAACCATCTCAACCTTTGACACCACCAACTCCCATGGAAAACCAAAACAATCATGCTATACCTTGGCTTGATTAGGATGTCGTGGTTGTACCCGAACCTCAACACCCATTACCAAAACATCCAGAGAAATGGTTTCCTAAATTTGATTCGGATTTGAAACAATCCATTGAAGATCACATCAAAAAATTTATGTTGGCCACTAAACTCTGAAGCGTTGAGCATGAGGATGTAGTATGCAAATTATTTCCCTATACTTTTGAGAGAAATGCCTCCACATGGTATTTTTCTTAGTAGCCCCAAACCATCGTCTCTTGGGACAAGTTTGAAACTTGTTTCCTGGAAAAATTTGGAGATGATAAATCTCCTGAAGTCTTGGTTATGGAACTCTCCACCCTAAAAATGAATCCTAAGGAAAAAGTGAAAGACTTTAATGAAATATTTATTACTTTAAAGAATAAAATCCCTACAGATTCGATGCCTGCAGAAAGTCTAATTGTTGAATATTATGATAAAGCCCTGCACAATAATATAGCCATATGGGTCAAAAGGTCTAAAAAGAACACATTTTTAGAAGCCTTTGAGGAGGCAAGCCAAATTGAAAAGGATATATTAAGCTTAAAATACAATCTTAGCAGTGAAGTTGAAACAACCTTAAATTCTAAAATGAAAGCAGAAATGCTTGCTAGGCCACCTCAACTTAAAAATCAACAAGAAAATTTAGACTTAGAAAGCTTGCAGAAAGATTTCCAAAAATTGTCCAATCAGATCGTTGACTTGAAGAGATCAGTCGAGGAGGCATCAACAAGAAAAGGAAGTTTTAAACCTCCTTTCAGAAAATCATTTCCTCCCAACCATCCAAACCCGACCATAGAAGGTCTAAATTTCAAAAGTTTACAATATGCTTTGCAAACCATATTAGAAGCACATGATAGTTCTTCTTCTGTCCCTCCTGATAATTATGAAGATGTAGTATAGGAAGAGGTACTCGAAGAGGAAGATTCATCTCCTCCTATTTTTAGTCACCTATTAGATAACATTTTTCAATCTAACTTCGAAACTGTCCACCCCTACAACACAAGAAGGAAAATGAAAAACAAACCCCCTTCTGAGGTGAATAAAAATGTGTTTATGAAACAATCAAAACAAGTTGAAATTAAACAAATCTTAGCATCCCCAGTTTTAGAATACGATTTGATTGAAGATCTAAAAAAACTGAGAGCTAATATTTTTTTTTAGCTGCTGAAAGTTCCCCTTATTTTGCAGAAAATGCTTCAAAGTATCGCTAAAAATAGTAAAAACAACGATCCTAGCAACAAGAAATTAGCAGAAATTGGTTCAAATACAGCCAAAAAAATCCCAACTAAAATGACATCTAAACTTCCAGATAAAAGGGATTTAGCAAGAAAAATTGTAGCAAATGTAGATAAAATCGTTTTAGGGACAACAACTAAAAATCAACAAAATTTTGTTGTTAATGCTCGAAAAAATGTCCCACCTTTTTTGTTAACCTTTGAAATTTTTAATTTGAATGTACATAATTGTATGGTCGATTATGGCACATCATCAAACGTGATGCCTCTATTTGTTTGCCAAAAAATTAATGCAGAAGTTAAACCTTCTAATCTTAAAATCATTCAGCTAGATCGAACTAACGTTAAAGTATTTGGTGAGCTTAAAAATGTATTGATTAGACTATCATCCAATCCAAAAGTTCATCAGATAATTGATATTATCGTTGTTGATATCCCTAAAGTTCATAGCTTGTTCCTAAGAAGGGATTTGTTAGAGAAGTTGCACGGTTACTTTTCCACAGATTGGTCTCACTTGTGGCTGCCTGAAAATGGACAACCCAACAAAATCAAGATAAACAGAGAATGTTATCTTAAGCATATCGTGATAGATCTAAATGATGAAAATGAACCTTTCACTACATCTGCTAATTCATTTGAAATGCAGGGAATGAATACCTACTTTGAAAATTTCATGACCGAAATCTCTCCTATCACTGATCCTACGCAGCAATATGAAGTTGTAACCTACAATCAAACATCATCTTTTCCAAATATGCCAACTACTTCCAACGATGCACAAATATGGTCCTTATACTTTGATGGATCCAAATCCAAAGAAGGAGAAAGTGTTGGTTGTGTGCTCATCGATTCTACAGGTAATAAAACCTTTATTACTTGTCGGTTACAGTTCGAGTGCACTAATAACACCACTGAGTACGAAGCACTTCTACAAGGACTCAAGAAAGCTTTGGATATGGACGTGTGGAATTTGATGTTATTTGGTGATTCGGAAATCATGGTTAGGGAGGTAATAAAATCCATACATTTGTTATCACCACATCTAAAAAGATACCAGACAGAGGTATGGAGTTTAATGCATAAATTTTCATCATTCAACATAAATTCCATTCCTAGGTTGAGTAATTCAAAGGTTAACTTATTGGCCAATGTTGCTTCTAAACTATTGTCCACTAAAGGTCTTTCCCCTAATGCGTTTTCAATTGAATTGTTGTTCAGATCGTCGATCCTGGATAGCATTACAAATTGGAGAGTAGTCGACGATGACCAGCAGATTATCAACTTCCTACATATGGAAGATACTTTCCAAGGTGCATTGCACTCACGATGAAAACCTATGAAACTTCACGGTAATATCAGATCCTAGATCTCTTGAATCGACATCTGATCTGGTAAACTCTATCCCCAGATCTGTTGTAAGACTAAAGAAATTTTATGTCTTGCATGATAAATTTAGATGGAAAACTAATTGTAAAACAAGCAGTTCTTCTTTGATTTATGAGATGATTAATTTAGGAATGAAGGACAATCCTCAAAATATTAATATGGGATCAGGATGTTCCGAGCAAGAATGATCTGCTTTTATAAAATTGTTTAAAGAATTTAAAGACATTTTTTCCTGGACGTATAATGAATTGAAAACATTCGACCCCAATATCATACAACATGTCATCCCCATGAAACCCCAGACTCGGCCTTTTCAACATAAATTCAGGAAGATGCACCCGAAATTGGAACCCATTGTTAAAAAAGAACTAAATAAATTAGTAATTGCAAAGATAATTTTCCTAGTAAGGCACACACAATGGGTATCTAATATAGTCCCTGTAAGGAATAAAAGTGGTGAAATTCGACTCTGTGTCGATTTTGGAAACCTAAAACGAGCATATGATAAAGATAACTACCTTGTTTCTCAAATGGAACAAATTTTCCAGCACGTGTCTATTATAGAGAAATCCCCTTGCGGACAAGTGAATTCTCTCTTGGATACTAGACCCCTATGACCAAGACATAAAAGTGTTATTGTGGACACTGACTTTCCATTTCATGAAGATAAACTATCCAAAGAAGAAGAAGGAATAAGAGTAAATACCTTTTTACCAACTTTTGTCCTTACTCGATCCAGGTTGATCTTGATCGACAAGTTCTTCATAAGGTCCTACAATACAATGAGAAACAACAACAAGATATACTTCCTACTCTACCATGATTAGCTTCATAATGGATCTATGAAAGAAACAAGTTCATGAAACATACACAAACTTTAAAGGAAACAGGCCAAGCATAGATTTATATTAATGAAAACAAAGTGAGATGCTTACAACCATGGATGTAGGCGCAACAGCTTCACCAAGCTCTCTTTGTCCAGACCCTTGCTCAAATAATCCACACATAATGTTGATGCTTCAATGATATCTCCCTTATGAGATCATAAGTTTTATGCTTCACAATGTCTCCCATTTTACCATGAAGAGGCCTCATTATATAGGCTTGGAGAGGCCTAACCACTTAAGATATTATTGGGATAAGTTGAGGATTCTTCTCCTTTAATTGTGGATCTTCCCTAAGATAGAGCCTTGACCTCAGACCTGAATCCAACCAACTCCATATATGAAGGGATTCTTCCCTGATTTCTCTCAACAATCCAAAGATTCACTCAAAAAAGGCTAGCTCTCCCTGAGAATGTGGCACAGAGCATTGGAACGCTCCCCCAAAAGAGGTCACAGAGTGTTGGCACTCCCTGATAGTGTATAGGGGAGCGCTGCCATCCAAAATTTATTTTTTAGTGGTTTTCTCAGTGGAAAAAGACTTTCACTCTTTGTCAAATGACTTATCCTCTTCAAAAGCAGTCTTTTGAGGTGTCTTGTAAGTGTTCTTGATAATGTCATCTGAGACACAACAAGGAAAAGACAAAAGTATGATATTTGTGACAATTGTAGTCAAAATGAAACACTTGCGACATTGGTAATGATGACACTAGGCCATCATCCTAATAAGTAATTTTGATGTGTAATAGATTTCCCCCCAAAATGTGAAGTTATAATATGAGAACTGATGACGGAAGTACTTTGTAGACTTTTTCAAGAAAGGGTACGGACTCAAAGACCCTGATAGAAGTTGCACACAACCATCAAACAAATATTATGACATGTTTCAAACCCAAGGCAGGCATACCTTTGCTTGAGTGATAAAGACTTTCAAGGTATGGGCACCATAAAATACACTACAGATCCATAATTATATTGACAAAAAGGTATATCCACTGAACATACAATGTGGATCTATACTCTTATGACTTGAAATGATCATAACCACAAAGAATACACAGTGGATATACGAGACGATAAGACATAGCCATGACCAATACAAAGTGGCTCTATGTAACAGTATATGTGTCAATGTTCAAAAGAAACTTCATTGTAACCTGGGAAAAGTACATATAAGAGTGGTGAATCAACCCAAGGTCTTCTTATCGATACTGATCTAGTACAAATATAACCATGTGAATAGATGTCATGATGTTGAACATGGCAGAAACCACTTGATTACTGGTTAATGAGGTAAATCATTAACAAGCATGAGGGAAATCACCATTGATGTCAATGATTCCCAAGGTACTATAGTACATTCCAACGAATGTGAATGGATGAGATGAATTCAAACATCTTTGGAATCATCTGATCAGAGGTCAATGATGTAAACCCATTGTTAGACACAAGGAGGCCTGCCATTGAGGCATGCAGGTCCCAAGGTACTAACTAGTTTCTAAGTCTAGCTCTTGGATAATGTGTTGAAGTCGAAAGGAATAGACTCGTCGAGGGAGGGCCTTGGTGTATCCCCAATCAACAACATGAAACTGACATAGAGATGTAATTGGTGGATCAAAAGAACATGGACTGACACATGTATTGGAACAGAAATTTGTGATGGTTAACTCTTGAGGAAAATACTTCCCTTGAACACTGAGGCATGACAACAGAAACTCGACAAGGACCAAAACTTGATAATGCAGTGGATAATGTGACATTTTTTGGGTGACCCAAAGGAGTAAGGAAACTCAAAGGATTGGTTTAGGGCAGAGGTTCGGTGGATAAAAATGTGTGAAAAGATAAAATTTCGTGTTCAAGGGAGACTATAAGAACTCATGGTAATGTTATCAAAAACGGTTTGGCTTGCTTCCTTCAATTCCCCCCCCCCATCCAGATAGATGACTACCTCTTTTTAATTTAACGAGCTTGAGGAGAGTAACACATGCTCGATATAAATCACCTTCGGTAAGTCCCTCTTCCTTTGTTTAACAAACTGGAAGAAGTAAGGGTTTGGTCCTGTATGGGCCCCTCAATGTATGATCGCTTAATGATTCCATAGAAGGTAAACTCGGTGGTTTTTCATATTTAGAGAGTCTAAAAATGACTTAAAGATGACTCCGGTGTGGTCCTTTTTCGTAATGTTAGTCTCACGAGGCCGAAAAAGAAATAAATTATCACTTGAAAGACGCCCTTTCAAACCTTTTAACGAGTGGGAAAGGAAGAAAGATCACTCGACAATATTTTCACATTTAGAGAGTCTGAAAAGAGCTTAAAGAGGACTCTGAGGGGTTCATTTTTCGTGTATCCATGTGGGTGCGAAAAAGAGATAAAATTTTACCTGGCACGTTCTTATGTGTTTGAGCTTGAGAATGAACTAAGACTATGCTCGTGAATGTGACAAGATGAAAAAACGAACAAAACTGCTCCGAAAAACTGCCAATAATATGATAAATTCATTCTAGGGGATTAATAAGGCCTCCAAAATATTTTCAAAACCCAAAAATAACTATATCTTAGGCAAAAATGAAATGTATAATAGTAAAATGGGGTAACAATATAATTTACCATTTCATTTGTGAAAAGATTTGTAGCAGTGGAGAATTTGTGCTTTGGAGGTGAATCTTACATTGTTCAGTGTCGGAGCTACAGTCAACCATTTCCCTTGCCGTTTGGACCAGGTTAGTGTTTTTCTTCTTTTCTTTCAATTGTATGGTTCAAAATTCATTTTTAGGTAATGGTTGGGTGAAAAAATTGATGCCCTAGGTTGTCTCAAATGCCCAAAAGGGCACAGCGCTCCTCTAGATTTAGTGGGGGAGTTCTACCCACTTGTTAAAGCACTCCTACAAGCTGTTGAAATGCGTGCCAACGCACTGGTGTAGTGGTAGAGAGGGCACTGCCTGAAAACACAAGAAAAATTGCCCAAAACTGTCAGCACTTTCTCAAATCATGAATGGTCTGCATTCTAATTTTCCAAAGCATCTTGGTGGCTACTGTAGGGATGCGTTGGTGCACTGATGTGAATATGAAAGGGGTGTTGGCCACATAGACAAAGCAAACAATTTTTTTTTTTTTAATTTGCCCAAAAATTGTCGAAAAACGTGATTAATGAATTTTGATGATTGATGATTGTAGGTGACTTCGACAATAATCATGATCGAGTGGAAAGAAAGAGAGCATGAGCTCGATGATGTGGTCACCTTGCAAATTCCCCAAACACGGGACACAATGAGAAATTCCGGCCTCCTCAAGTTCTTCAAAATGCAAAAAATGAAGAAAGAGATTATTCTTCTCGAGCATATGATCGGGCTATGGAATGTCATGGAACAAGGGTTCCAAATTGGAATGCAAGTTCTCACCATCGAGTTGGAAGATGTATACTTCCTGACTGTCCTCTTGAAAAGAGGGGCTCCCATAGTTTTATTCGGAGAGAGGGCACTTCCTGCGCCTGTGGATGAGTACCTGTCAAACAATTGTGTCCCGAGAGAGAGACTAGTGGGAGGTAGAATTGCAATCAAAGATATCAGGGACCTACCTCTTCGCTCCATTCTATTTTCCATTATGAGTATAGCAGGAAGTACCAGCATGCACCTAGTTTGAATATCACAGGTGGCCTATGGTTTACAGTGTCTAGATCCAACATTGTTCAACTAGAGTGCAGGGTTCCTTCAGAATGTGAAGGAGAAGATTACGAGATGCAGAGTAGGGCAATAGAAGCAGTTTGAGTATGGTTCATTCTTGGTTTTGTTCCTTTTAGAATGCATTCCTCAGATGCAACCTCAAATTGCATTAGCAGTACGGCCAGTGGGAGAACCACGTATGGAGCGATGGACTAGCCTGTCTCCGAGACTAAGCTCAGAGTTAGAGTTCAAATTCACCAGTGATTTCTTCACTTGGTTGGGATGCCAATTGATCGTGATAGAAGACTTTCCATACGCCAGAGTAGATTTCTGGGGAATCATGGACCTGGTCCTTCCATATGGGGGGGACAGGGATGCATCGGGTAAGAAACCAAAAAGATCTTGTTAATTGTTGTTTTATTTTAAACGTTATATTACTTTTTTGGGGTACATAGGAGAGTTTATAACAAATGTATAGTTTCATCATGAAGACAAGGGAGAAACATGTCCGGCAGAGATACCGAAATTGGGGCATTGTGGGGATGCTTAGGTAGTAGTAGCGATAGGGGGTCTCCAAGAGGTGGAGACAAACCTCTGTGGTCTTACGACAGGTATTGCTCCTCTTGAGAGGGAGAATGTACCCTTGCACTTGAAGAGACATACATTGGGAGTCCCTGAGAGTATTAACTCTCTACTAAGATGAGTAGTCCATGCGTTGATGTGCTACTTGGAGCACAATGTGATGCAGGAGGACTAGAACCTCACTGATGATTTTTTTTTATAGTCTTTATGACGATGTTATGGGCAGGAGGACCCAACATTTTTCCCTTCTATGTACCTTTTTTTATGTAATCAAACATTTCCAGTCACACCGTATATATATACATTTCCAAGTTTTTACAGTGCCAAATGATTTGCATATAATGATGTTGTTTATGTGATGTGTTTTAGTTTACATGATGATATGTGATGTGATTTATTTCCTTTATGAAAAACTATCTATGTGTGAGATACCTATCCATGATGTCATTAGCTAATGAATCTGAAATGGTATTGATTTCTCTTGGTATGTGTCTGTATTCGATAAAATCAAACATTCGTTCAAGACACCAAAATCATAAGTGGAGACGTAGTAGGATAGGATTGAAAATAGTGTATATTCGATTAAGTTGACAGACCACGAGTTCGGAGTCTAGGTTGACGATCATGCGAGAAATGCCTAGGGAGGAGGCTTTGGTTAAAAGTATGATGACAACATGATATTCTTCCATGTTGTTAGTTGTCGATCCTAATAAAATACCTCTGGAGCTCACCAACTCATGAGAGTAGTAAATGACCCAAGCTGCAGAAGAATCATTCTTGGTGTGTCGACTAGCGCCATCCGCAAACCCGACAAACATAGGAAAGGAAGATGTCATTTTTGCATGAAACACAAGACACAGTATAAGTGTAAGGAAAAAATTTGAGCACGCAAAAGAAAAAGAAATACCAAACTAAAAATACAATAGTGTACAAAGCATGTATGTTAGATGTTCTATGCATAGTACTTATTAAGGTAAAGCTTGTTCCGAGGATCACCCAGGGAGATTCCGTCGTAGCCAACTTGCTTATAGGCACCTCTATGTAGAACACATTTCATGATGTAAGGACCATTCCATAGAGGTTCTAACTTCTGTGTCCCTAACTTATCATGAGCCTGGTCTTAAACAAGGATTAGGTTTCCTTCTGCAAAAGCATGAGGATGGATGGATTTGTCGTATTGATTCTTGATTCTCTTTTGATAGGTCTCATTAACAAGAGAGGAATCATGATGTTTTTAATCCAACCTAGTCAAGAGTAAGAAACGTTCTTCTTCAATAGAAGTGTGGGGCAAGAGTTCTACTTTGAGTTTCAGCAAGTTAATTTCACACTCGATTGGTAAACTAGCTTCTATGCCATATACTAGCCGGAAGGGAGTGAATCCAGTAGCAGTTTTTAGCGAGGTCCGATAACCCCAGAGAGAGGAGAAACATTTTAAATGCCAATATGTCTTGTTTTCCCCTACCATCCATTGGATCATGGTATTAAGGACCTTGTTGATAGCTTCAACTTGTCCATTAACTTGAGGATAGTATGGGGATGATTTCTCATGGCGAAAACCCAACTTGGCATGCAACTCACTCATCATCTGGTTGTGAAAGTGCGAACCATGATCAGTGACAATGTCGTGTGGAACACCAAAATGAGTGATGATGTGGTTAAAAAATAAAAGATTTGTAGTACGACCATCATTCAGAAAGGTAGTCATAGCCTCATCCCATTTAGTAAAGTAATCGACGGTGACGATTATATAATTGTGCCCCCAACTGAGGTAGGCGTACACTGCATGAAATCAATGCCCCATTTGGTAAAGGGGTCGATGGAAATAATGTGATGCAGTGAAGAAGGGTGGGTGTGTGCCTCACTTTGAAAAACTTGGCAGGGTGGGAATTTTTTGACGGCCTCGATACAATCTTTGAGGATTAAGGGTCAAAAGTAATTGGCACATAAACTTTTATGGGTTGTATCCATCCCAGAAAGGTGACCACCATAGGCTCCAAGGTGACATTCATTGAGGACACTTTCATCCACTTCATGATTCAAACATCATCGTAGGATAGTATCAATACTGTGACGATATAAAGTGTCACTGACGATAAGGTAGCGACCAGAATGATGGAGAATACGACGACGCTCTTCACGAGAGATATCGGGCTAAAAACATTGGGTCTAGAGATAAAGAAGGATATCTCCATACCAAGGGTTAGATATGTTGATGACAAACAGAGTCTCATAGGGGAGAGAATATCATGGCTCAGTATCGTCATCAATATGGGGAAAGTCATAGATAAGCTCCGCAAACACCAAATATTTTTTAGCTTTGGACTTAACAAACTCAAGATCGAACTCTTGAAGGATGATGATATTGTTGGCCCTTGGTTATGGAAGGAATTGAATATCAAGGAATAAAAGGTGAAATGTGAACTGCGTGGAAGACATAGTGACTATTACTGGGTTGAAGTGAGAAAAAGATCAGAAAAGATGGAGTGAAGCCCGAGAAAGAAAGTCGTCGGACGAGGAGATTGAGGATGACAGATCAGCAAGGAAGAAGAATCATGGACAACTCATCAAGTGGAAAAAACCACCATTATATGCTTTGGAGCATCGTGCAAGAAGGAAGGAAAGTTAGGATGGTGAAGCCCTGAAAATGCGAGTCAAGTTGACCTAGGGTTTTGGTATCTAGGGTTTTGGCCACCTAGGTTTCGACCTAAGGATGTTGGTAAGTGATTTTAATGTATCAATAAGAACCTATATGAGGGAAGAGGGTTGGTTCAGGTTCAAGTTACTCGATCTAGTTGTTTTTTTATTGTGAGAGATTATTGTTGTGTGAGAGAGAAGTGTTAAGTGTGAGAGCATTCTGGTATTGTAAGATCTTTAGCTGGGTGCGAAGATCAACCCTGTAGCTAGGTGCGTAGGAAGGGGTAGAGATAGAGAGAAGAGAGAGATTTGTTGGTTAAGAATGTAGATCAGAACTGGATGATTTCATCTTAATATATTATAAATCATAGTTCTTTGGACGTATCCCTAGAGAGAGGGTCAACCACGTATATATGTCTTGTGTGTGTGATTGATGTTGTGTTATTTTTCCTTGATATATTGTTCTTTCATTGTTGTGATAGATTTGATAGGTGTATGGAGTAGATCTAAGCTGATAAGTGATATATGCATGTTGTATTGTTCTGGTATTGGATCCACTTGATATTCCCCTTGGTTGTAGACACTTCTATCCTACAACCCCCCCATATCTTCTTCAGGTGAGACTACATCTGCTTCACAGGTGTAGCCGAAAGTGCCTATAGTTAGGGCTTATTGGTGTGCTCTTGGAGATGAACCCTGGGTCTGCCCCTATGCCAACAAATGGTTTTGTTGCCAAGACAAGAATCTTCTTGAGGTAATTTCAAGGTGGTTCCCATCAAAGATAGAGATTCAAAAGTTAATAGAGGATCAAGAAAAGGACTTTGTTGAAGCCCAAAACAAGAACCCTATTTTGAGTATAGAGGATTGGTTGGAGAGACATATTTTTACTGATATACACGAGATATTCTTTGGAGGAATCCATCAGGAACTATACGAGTGGTTAGCCAGGTTGGTAGATACCAAGTTTGAGGTCAGATATAGACCTCCTGTATTTTGGACGTCGACGTTGATCAAGAAGGTCAAGACAGTTGATAATGTCATGTCAAGAGGAGTGGATCACTGGTTCGATAGCACCATTGGAGGCTACATCATATAGTTTGTTGTTAACAGAGTAGAATCGTATGGCCAAGCCAAGAGATATTTTTTCAAGGAACCCAAAGGAAAATTTTTACACTTTCTGAAGTTGAGAATCAATATGTTGTTGCATGAGGACAACATATTGAAGATACAGTAGATTGGTTGAATCTGAAAAATCTAATGTTCAAAAATTTGGACAGCGACATCGACACAAAGGCTAGATATACACGATGTGGGAAAGTGTTCAGAGAAGTTCATCTTGTGAACCTGTTCAAAAATAACTATGGAGACGATGGTTTCTACAGTGGAGAAGAAGAAGATCTGATCGACGAAGAGCATTCAGAACCCGTTAGGGCAGAGGAAGAGGAAGTTGAAGAACTTCACCAGGATGAGCTAGAAACTTTAGGAACTGCACAAACTGTTGGACTAATTTCTATTACCCCTCCTATTGATTCAGTATTATTAAGCAGTCAGAGTAATCCAAGCCACCAGAGCATCCAGAGCACCATCACTAGTATTCCACCACATACTTAGTCAAGGACCCTAGGAATATCTATGGCAGATGAGATGAGACTCCCTATATTTAGGGGAGATGGATCTGAAGATCCTGACCAACACTAGTTCCTATGTGAATCCATATGGAATATTGAGAATATCACCGATGAAGAAGTTAAAAGAACCCATTTTATCACTACCCTAAGAGATCGTTCACTAAACTAGTACATGAATCTTGTCCAAGGACTTGCGCAGCCCAAGCCACTGAATGATATCAAGAATGCACTAATTGCAGAATTTAAGAACTTTAAGTCGGAGTCCCAATGTATTATAGAGCTAAAAGAGATCAAGCAAAAGGTAGCCGAGCCAGTTTGGGAATTTGATCAGAGATTCAAGACTCTAACAGGTCGACTGACTTTTTAGATTCCAGATGAGAAGAACAAGGAATGGTTCATTGCTGCCATATTACCACACATCCGAGTCCCTTTGATGCAGAAAAAGATTGCTTCACATGCCGAGGCACTGGAGATCACCATGATTTTAGAATCAACCCCTATGGGAGAATCCATCTTAGGTATGAGTTAGATCTTGGGTCATCTGACTAGTTTTTCTTTGCAGGTCGAAGATATGAAGAAAGACAAAGAAAAAGATAAAAGATAAGAAATGTGGTGTGTCATATGAATATTAGAAATCCATGACAAGGAGAACTACCCTATATTCCATGAATACTTGGCCTCTGGAGCTCCAAGCCCTTTGAAGCAAGTCACCTTACCCTGGTGCAAGGTATGCAGAAATAGGCATTGCCCTGGTGAATGCTACTACATGAAAAAATATGTTCAAACACCCACAAATTTGTATTGCACATTCTACAAATCCATGGGACATGATGATAGGTATTGTAGGGCTTATGATCTCATGCATGAAAGGAAAAGAGACATATACAAGATTCAAGGCAAAGTACAACAAGAAGGAAACTCCACGTAGTACAACTCCCCTGGGAGAGGAAACTTCAATCCTCATGGTGGATTTAGAGGAAGAGGATGAGGAGGAATTATGGATTGAGGCTGAGGATAGATCATCTGTTATAACTACACACAGCCAAGACACTTGGAAAGGGACTGTAATAACCCTTGCACTACTTGCAGCTACTGCAACTCCTTCGAGCATGTTATTGAAAAATGTCCAGCACTACTGGCTAAACTTCAAGAGAAATGAGGACCTCAGCAGAACCCGCAGATATAGTTGATCAAATATGAACCTCGTGAAGAAGACCCTAGATTCATTTTTATTACTAGAGGAGGCGTTATTACAAGAGATGATAGAATGACCCAAGGGAGGGCTATAGAAGATTCAAGAATTAGGAAAGTTGCAGAGAAGACCCAAACCTTTGATGCAAAGAAAGAAAGACAAATATTTGAGGAAACAAGAAAAGAGTTCAAAGGATACCAAGGCTCTTCATCAAAGACAATACCAGAAGTAAGAGAGTATGGAATGCCTCGGGCATTTGATCGGTCTACTTCACCAAGAGAAGAGGTAAGCAAGCTCATGGAATTTCTATATACTTGTGTTAAGTTGATTCAGGATGAGAGCGTTGTCCAAGAACTACAAAATTTAATCAGACAATATGAGCTAGGAAATAGACCCCTTACTGAATCGGGAAGTACATCAAATCAGTAAAAAGAGAAGTATCAATAAGGAATTACATTTGAATGCTCAAATAGGCGAATATGATATAGATTATGTGGTCCTTGACTTAGGGTCAGAGGTCAATGTCATGACGAAGAAAACCTGGGCACTGATGGGAAAACCAAAGTTGATATATTCCCCTATCAGGCTTAGGATGGTGAGGCTTAGAAAGTTGTAAGTCCATTTGGTATACTCGAACATGTCCATGTGGACATTGATGGAGTAAGAACATTTGCAGATTTTGAGGTAATTGAGATAGTTGATTACAGCTGCCCTTATCCTATGCTATTAGGAATTGATTGGGCCTTCAATAATTCCACTATGGTTTATTTAAAGAAGAGACGTATGACTTTTGAAAAATATGGCCTTAGGTTCATTGCACCCTTAGATCCTGATGAAGGTCAACGATACAGAAAGCCCATTAGAGAAGAAGATCGCGCATATGAACTGGAAAATATATACAAATTAACAGGAAAACAAAAAGATTACATTAATCCTACGGCCGATGGAAACCTAAGATGGTGAAGTGATAGTGTATTCTTATCAGACTCAAAATAAGCATTGGAGAATTGGAATAATAAAATGTATGAAGTATCTACAAGAATATGTGCTAGACTAACAAGAGAAGTTCACTGGATCGACACAACAGTAAGTAACTTACCCACCTTTGATGATCTAAATCCTTTGGAAACCTTCTTGTCATGATTTGAAGAGAGTGTACCAATGCAACAAAGATTGTTGGCGATGGATGAGGCCATGAGAGAAACCCCATCAAGATGGGTGGGGGAACACAAGAGTAATATTACAGATTGGGTACAGTGTTGTACCTTGATGACAACGCGGTTCTTAGCAAAAGTACAAGGCTGCGAAGTTCGATACATAGGTCGAAGCTGCCCAAAGGACCATGTGAGAAGTTGTGAGGAGGCCTGGAGCAATGTTCCTCAAAGACAATGGGTACACAAATTCATCAACACACTAGACACGACACCTATCAATTGGTACCTTCAAGCAAAGTTGTGCCTCATCACTACATATTGGAAAGGTATGACCCAGAATTTTGTTACCACCTTCTTATTTGAAATTAAATATGCTTCAGTAGATAAAGCACTACAAATTGTCAGAAAGAAAGTATTATAGGAGGCCTCTAGCCTCCCTTTAGAGAAAGACAAGGACGAATGGACTGCACCTCTCCAAAAACTGCAAGGCTATTACAACATCAATGTTGATGAAGACGATGATCCAAGAAAGGTGAACATTACAGAAATAGAAGACCAAAGAGATGTAGAAGGACTAGGAGTTGAGTTACCATTCATTGGACACCCAATCAATATTAAGAAGGTCAATATTGGAACAGAATGGACACTGAAGCTTGCAAATATTGGGGATTATTGGGATGCTTCCACTATTGACAAGATTACAGAACTACTACATGAATATAGGGACTTGTTTCCAACCAAGTTCACTGATATGAAGGGCATTAAAGGGCCTATGGGAGACATGAGGATCCCTTTGAAGCCAGATGCTAGACTATTCAAAAAGAGACCCTACAGATTGAACCCTAAGCATAAAGAGAAAGTGAAGATTGAGCTCGACAGAATGCTGGAAGTAGGGATCATAGAATCTGTCGAAGAGTTGGAGTGGATTAGCCCTATGGTGGTACAAGACAAGAAGATAGGATATATCAAGATCTACGTAGATATTAGAAAGTTGAATGATGCTTGTTTGCATGATCCCTTCCCTACACCATTCACTGACGAAGTGTTAGATAATCTGGGAGGCCATGAAGTATATTCTTTTACAGATGGATTTTCAGGATACCATTAGATATGGATTGCCAAGGAAGATCACCACAAGACCACATTTGCAACATAATGGGGGTCTTATCAGTATACAACGATGCCATTTGGATTAAAGAATGCCCCAGCCATATTTTCCAGGGTGGTGGTCGAACCATTCAAGGAGTTTTTGCATAAATTTCTAGAATCATACTTTGATGATTGGATTGTTTTTAGTTTATTAAAGAATCATATTGAATGTCTAAGGATAATGTTGGAAAAATGAAGGTAGTGTCAAATTTCTTTGAATCTGAAGAAGTGCATCTTCTTCTCACCATTTGGAATGTTGTTAGGTCATGTTGTATGAAAGCAGGGATTGTTGGTTTATCCATATAAAATTGCCAATATAGTTGATCTACCACCTCCTACATCAGTCAAACAATTGTGCATTGCACTAGGATGCATAGGATATTACAGGAAGTTCATTAAAGGATATGCTCAGATCACAACACCTATGGAGAAATTGTTGAAGAAATATTGTTGGTTTAGTTGGACAGAAGAATGTCAGAAAAGATTCGATACACTGAAACAGAAAATGGTTGTTGCACCCATTTCGGTGTTTCCAGATTGGAGTAAGGAGTTTCATGTGCATGTTGATGTGTCATCCATTGCTTTAGGAGTTTTTTTAACACAACCTAGTGAAGGAGATGTTGACCACCCGTTAGCATTTTCTAGCAGGAAGCTATCAACTGAAGAGGTCAACTACACCACCACTAAGTGAGAAGGGTTATCCATCGTGTATGTGCTGTAGAAATTCTGCCACTACTTGTTGGGAGGGTACTTTAAAATGTTTACTGATCACTCCACGCTAAAATACTTAGTCAACAAGCCAGTGTTGGGGGGAAGAATATGCATATGGCTCCTGCTATTTCAAGAATATGACTTTGAGATTATAGTAAATCCAGGAAGAATGAACAAAGGTCCTGACAACTTAACAAGGTTGGAACATGGTGAAGAGTCGACTAGTTTGGAGGATGCACTACTGAATGCACTGCTACTGGCCATTAGAAAGTTCGATGACCAATTTGCAGAGATAGTCCAGTTCCTATCAACAGGAATGGCACCTAGTGAATACACAATTCCTCAGAAGAAACAGTTAGTAGTGTGTGATGCAAACTTATCACTTATAGCTAGACATCTATACAAGATGGGACCTGATGAGATAATGAGAAGGTGTGTTATGGAGGCAAAGCACCCACTAATCCTCGCAAAATCTCATGAAGGCATCGCAGGA
The DNA here is from genome assembly GCA_000966675.3 of Picea glauca. Classification (NCBI taxonomy): domain Eukaryota; kingdom Viridiplantae; phylum Streptophyta; class Pinopsida; order Pinales; family Pinaceae; genus Picea; species Picea glauca. The sequence continues at coordinate 633,827 of JZKD02S1569454.1, forward strand.
GGACATTATGAAAGTAAAGAAACTGCGCAGAAGGTTCTTAGAGCTGGCCTTTGGTGGCCTACCTTACACAGAGATGCTAAAGACTATTCTAGAGCCTACGATGTATGCCAAAGAGTTGGGAAACCATCAAGAAGAGATGAAATTTCATTAGCACTATAGTTGAACCTACATGCATTTGAGAAATGGGCCATTGATTTCGTGGGACCTATAAACCCACCAAGAAATCACACAGGAGAAAGGTACATCATCTCTGCGACATAATACTTGACCATATGGGTTGAAGCAAGAGAATTTAAGGAATGTAGTGCAACTACAATTGCGTTCTTCATATTTGATGACATCATAACCAGGATTGGATGCCTAAATATCCTTATGAGTGATCAAGGCACACATTTCATAAATAAGACTATTGAAGCCTTGACTAAGGAATTTACAGTCCACCATAAGAAGAGCATACCTTACCATCCGCAAGCAAATGGGACAGTGGAAGTGTTCAACAAGATCCTGGAGACAACACTAACCAATATTTGTAGTGTGAACATGGATGACTGGGACTTAAGAGTACCAGGAGTACTTTGGGACTATAGAACCACTTGAAAGAAGTTAGCAATGCATACCCCCTTCAAGTTGGTTTATGGTCTCGAAGATATTTTTCCCATGGAATACTTGGTGCCAAAATTAAGAATTGTTTCCTTTACACATATGGATGACACTAGCGTTGTTCAAGAGAGGCTTGCATAGTTGGTCGAATTGGAAGAAGACAGATTTGTTGTAAGATTCCATCAACCAATACAAAAGGAAAGAGAGATGGCCTACCATGACAGGCACATCAAGAAGAAAGCATTTAAACAAGGTGATCTAGTACTGGTATACGATAGTAAGTTCATGAAGCATCCTGGGAAGTTTAGAATGCATTGGCTTGGACTATATGAGGTCGCTCATCTTACATAAGGAGGAGATACATAGTTGAAGACTTTAAAGGGAGAGTGGAAGGAAGGATTAGTGAATGGGAGCCGAATGAAGTTGTACTATCACAACCAACTGCCTCACAGCTCTCAATAGAAGCATAAGGAAAAGGTTATAAGTACCAGGTGTAGTTGAAACTAGGTACCAGACACAGAAAAGACAATTTGCACAAGGAGGAAGAGGAGGTATCGTGCAGAAAGAAAAGGTTGCTCTGTGTAGTCCAAAGTCGAAGTAAAATAAGAAGCTCTGATATGAAGTGTGTCGAGACAAGTCACAAGTGAGTGTTGGGGGGATGTTGGCCCTTGGTTATGGAAGGAAGAGAAGATAAAGGAAGAAAAGGCGAAATGTGAATTGCGTGGAAGACACAGTGACTGTTACTGGGTCGAAGTGAGAAAAAGAGCAGAAAAGATGGAGCGAAGCCTGAGAAAGAAAGCAGTTGGATGAGGAGATCGAGGATGATAGATCATAAAGGAAGAAGGATCGTGGACAACTCATCAAGTGGAAAAATCCACCGTTAGATGCTTTGGAGCACCGTGCGAGAAGGAAGGAAAGTCAGACTGGCAAAGCCTTGAAAATGTGGGTCAAGTTGACCTAGGGTTTAGAAACCTAGGGTCTTGCTATCTAGGGTTTTGGACACCTAGGTTTCGACCTAAGCATGTCAGTAAGTGATTGTAATGTATAAATACGAACCTATATGAGGGAAGAGGGTTGGTTCAGGTTCAAGTTACTCGATCTAGTTGTTTTTTTATTGTGAGAGATTATTGTTGTGTGAGAGAGAAGTGCTAAGTGTGAAGCATTTTAGTATTGTAAGATATTTAGCTGGGTGCGAAGATCAACCCTTTAGCTAGGTGTGTAGGAAGGGGGAGAGATAGAGAGAAGAGAGAGATCTATTGCTTAAGAGCGCAGATCAGAACTATATGCTTTCATATTAATATATTATAAATCACAGTTCTATGGACATATCCCTAGAGATAGGGTGAACGACGTATATCTCTCTTGTGTGTAAGATTGATGTTGTGTTATTTTGCCTTGATATATTGTTCTTGCATTGTTGTGATAGATCTGATAGGTGTATCTAGTATATCTAATCCGATAAGTGATATATGCATGTTTTATTTTTCTGGTATTGGATCCACTTGATATTCCCCTTGGTTGTAGACACTTATGTCCTGCAACCCCCCCATAGTTCTTCGGGTGAGACTGCATCTACTTCGTAGGTGTACCCGAATGGGCCAGTAGTCAGGTCTTGTTGGTGCACTCTTAGAGTTGAACCTTGGGTCTACCCTTGTGCCTACAGATCCATTTAGAATATTTTTCCCCAATAACTTGACGTGTCAGAATGTGATACATGGGTGTTTAGTCCACGATAATTGTGGTGGTGCGTAGAATAATGTGGTCATGGAATATTTGGACAACGATGATGGCTGCCAGAGACAACTTGTCAACATGTGAATATCGGAGCTCGGGACCAGATAGAATTTTTCTCAAATAATATATCACGTGCTCCTCACCGATAAGGTCCTCTTGAACTAACACCATAGAAATAGTGGAAGTAGAGGTTGCCAAGTAAAGGATATAATCCTGTGTATAGTTCGGAGGATGCAATAGAGGTGCATTGGTTAATGCATGCTTAAGAGAAGCAAAATATCGTTGAGAAGCGTCATCCCAGATGAAAGGGATGTCTTTCTACAACAATCGCATAAATCCTTTGGTAATCTCAGCGTAGTTACAAATGAAACGGCGAAGAAAGTTTGCTTTCCCCTGCAAACTTTGGAGTTGTGTTCATATTTTTCGGTGGAGGTAAAGCTAGGATAGCTCTAATATTTAAGGGATCCACCCAAATCCCTTCCTTGGAGACAACAAATACAAGGATTTGACATGATTCAAAGGCAAAAATACATTTATGTGGGTTCAAACGAATATGGTAGAACCGACATCGAAGAAAAATCGCCCGTAGATGACCAAAATGGTATGATTGACTAGATGAGGGGGCAGGTAAGTCATCGAGGTAAGGTTTCGAAATATTTTTGATATCATGGAAATAATATGACATGGCTCACTGGAATGTAGGGCCAGCATTTTTAAGGCCAAATGGTAGTTTCCGATAGGCGAAAGTTCCCCATGGGCAGATGAAGGTTGTCTTATGTTGATCAGCAGGTAAAATGTCAATCTGGTCGATGAAGGGAATAGGATAGTTGTATTTTGGACAAGCCTTATTTAGATCCCTATAATAAACACATACATGAATGGTCCCTTGTTTCTTGGTTACTGGAACAATTTTCGCAACCCATTTTGTCAAGGGGACAAGATAAATGAAGCCAGATTTCAGTAATTTTTCAACTTCTGCCTTAATGGTCACGGTCTTTGTAGGATGGACTAGGTGAGCTTTTGTTGAACAGGTTTGACACTTGGGTAGGTTTTAATCTCCTGCAAAATGATCGGTGGATTGATCCCTGACATCTCTTCATAGCTCCAAGTGAATACATCATGAAATTATTTAAATAAAGCGGTATAAGAGACCACTTCCTCGGGTGAAAAATTAGCACCGAGGTTGATTTTTTCCATGAAACCTTCCTTTATCAAAATGTTGATAACGATCGTAGATGAAATGTTTCCCAAATTTCCCTCAGAAAGAGTATCTTGTGCGAGGATGGGAGATTGTGGAAAATCGACAACATCAGGAGGGAAGACAGAGTGTATGTCTTCTTAAATTTCATCGAGAGGTGGAAGAAAAGAGGATCGATGATCTCTATCATCCCAAGGTACGTCATTGATGCTAAGCATTTCCATAATATATTCATAGGAAGAAAAAAATTGGGAAATGTAGTCGAATACAAACGTTAAGGAATTTAACCACTATGGCATTGTGTAATTGTCGGGTGCCAAGAGATGTTTTTCATCCGAGGAGGGAGAGGAAAATTGGATAGCAACGTATGAGGTTTTGGATGGACTAAGTGGCATGGTGTCACCTAGTGCATCGAATTCTAATAGACTAGGTACAATCCAAGGATCATATGATTCCAAGGATTGGTAAATCGTAGTCGAAATCATATTGATTGTGGCAACATGATGTGTGGTGGGTGGAAGTGGTGTAGGGAAAGTACCCATATTTCTATAGTCTTTCAACAAGGCAACACCAACGCTTTCATACGTGATCTTGCGATCTCCCAAAAATGGAATATTGTTGGTAGAGGGAGAGCAAGCGTCGGGTGTAAAAAAATCTAACTAATCAACAGTGACAATTTTCCCCTGATGAGGAAATTGTATGCATCGAAATACCAAAGAAGAAACATCAGTCATAGAATAAAACTAACTTCTTCCAAGTAACACGTTATAATCGAGAGGAGCATCAACCACCTCGACATCAACAGTAATAGTTTTTCCGCCTAACTGAATGGCTAAGGATTGTAATATTCCATGAGGATGAAAACCCTTCCCATCGAATGCACGCAACATCATTGGGGATTTTTTAAGTGCGAGTGATTTCAATATTTTCCAACAGGATAAAGACATGACACAGGTAGAATCTCCCTCATCCAAAATAGTGCGGTGGATTTGTTGATTGTGAACAACAACATCAACTTGGAAGGAAAGTTGGTGAGAGAGTCGAGATGTAAAATTATCTAGGTTAAACATGATATCGTTGGACGAATCAAGATAAAAAGCATCAATAGCAGCCAAGAGCATTCTACATTGATTGGGGTAGTCTTGTAGAACTTCTCACACAGACATAGCACATGGTGCTTAAGACAAATCTTCAACAATGTTGTAGTTCTAAGAAGCAAGCGAACTAGGATTAAAGGTATATTTATGGATAGTTCTCTTAGGAGGGCATAATATAGATTCGAACACAGGTTTCTTGATCTGAATTTATCCAAATGGAAGACTGGCAGATGGAGGGCTAATGAAGGATGGTGATGGATCTAGTAAAGTATCGTTAGTGACCTTTACTTTCTCAGGTTTAAATTGTGTATCGTATGTCGTAGAGAAGGTGGTTAAATCAATCCCATTAAATAGATATATATAAGGGCACTTATCGAGGCTTCATCATGAGAAGGGTGGTTGGAAGTGTCCCCTGGAGAGGGGGTTTGAGAAACCATATATTTTTGCTAAGGAAAAGGTTGAGTAAGAATGGTGGTTTGGGAATTCCCTTTGAAAAGTTTGGCCACTTCATCACGATGTGGACAGTCTCGAGTGTAGTGATCATCACCACAAACAAGACATGGGAACTTTGGTTTCCATTGTGGTTTCTTTTCATTAGCAGGTGGTGGGTTTTGAGCTTTATGTTGTTCATTGTTATTATTGTTTTTGTTTTTGTTCGTTGTTGTTTGCACCCAATTCATCACTAGGTGAGAAAATTAAGAGTGCTTACATGCCCAGTTGGGCTCTTCTAGGCATGACAGCTGTGAAGTAAAAGGTTAGAAAGAAAAACAACAAAGTTATAAACAAAAATTAAA
>JZKD02S1569454.1:653543-678647 GCA_000966675.3 Picea glauca
AAATCGACTTGGGAGTTGATCCATTAGTGGTTGGGAGGCCGACCAATTTCAATAAATGCATCGTTTAGCAGGCGCGCGGGTTTTTCGCCCAACAGTCGCGCCTTGTGCACATATGCGCGCTTTGTATGTTGTTGTTACGCGCATACGCGCGCGCACTTAGATGTTGTAAAGCGCCCTTCAAATTTTTGGTCATTTTGTATAGTTTTTGACCCTTTTTCAATGTTGTGGCATTAATATTGTGCCATGAATGACTCCAGTCCTATTTTGACGATGTGGAGTTCTTGTCGCCACATGCGGACAAAATTTCAGTGATAACAGTTGTCTTTTTCTTACCTCTAGATTGTTGTGAAGGGGCAGAATGAACTGCATTCACCTAAGAAATGTGGGTATGAGAGGAGGTAGAGGAGGGTGTGGTTGAACAAGGAGTAGATGTGGAAGTAGATCGAGGTGAAGCTCCAGTCGACTAGGATGCAGATTGAGTTTTGATGGAACCAATAATGTCATCTGTATGTGATGAGGATGAGGGTTTGGATGGATCGTTAGTGGCACGGGTAGCATTCGAAATCAATTCATATAAAGTACCAGACTGTGAATAAACCAAATCTAAGTACTGATCTTGAGAAATGGCCTCTTCCTCAGTGACTACACCACCCATGGCGACATCACAAGAAATTGGGGGTAACAGTGATTTAGTAAACCATTCCACCAATAATTGGTTAGGAATGCTTTCTTTGATAAACCTTCGTCATCGTCTCCACTCATGAATATGATCAAATATATGCACGGAGTTTGTCTGATGAAGGGAGGTCAAGAGTTCGGTACCCATATTGTATCAAATGGGTAGTTGAAAGTGTGTGATAAAGGACATAGCAAGTGAGTTAAATTCTTGGAAAGAACCACGTGGCAGTTCAATATACCACTTGGTTGCAGAGCCCATAAGTGTTCGCTGGAAAAGACGCAAACATATAGAATCGTCCATTAAGGAGTGTGATGAACACCATAAGTGGAAAGTCATCACATGGTTATTTGGGTATTCTCTAGGTTTACCGTCAAATTTTGGAATATCATAACGTAATTTAGTAGGGATGACTGGCCAAAAAGGATGACAAGTCCAGTAGGTCCTCCTACATTCGATTGTGGTTGACCAGAATAAACAGGATTTAAGGATGGTTGAGAAACATGTGGCTATGGAGGATAACCTAATGGGTTCTAAGGATTATAAGTTAGTTGTGGGGTTTTCCCGTAAGGTGGATAGACATTTTTTCCATAAGGAGGATAAGGTTGTTGTTGTCCTTGAGGATGTTGCCCCGCTGGGAATAGTGGATTTCCCAAAAAAGGAATGTGCCAAGGATTTGGTGTCACATTCTTCCCATATGACAGGTTAGGAATTCCAGTCTGAGATTTCCCCCCAAGATGAGATTGTGTCACCATATGATTTTGACTCCCAAATGGAGGTTTCCCCCCAGCATGAGGTTGAGTTCCCAGAGGGATATGGAAAATAGAAAATGAATGATCGGAGGCTCCATCCAAATTAGATCCACCAAGATCGGCTCCTCCAAACAAAGGTGTAGGGATAGAACCTCTGGGTGTAACCTGGGTAGTGTTTATAATCGAAGGATTCAAAGCTTTGTACCCAAGTGGGACTGACGGATTTGGTATAAGTGGTGTTCCAATCAACTCCTGGGATGGTGTCACATTTTCAGTGGGGATTGTGGCAACATGCAGGACCATGGTAGAATGGGCCATCTGGATACTAGGGTTTGAGTGAGAACCAATAAACAATTGGTCTACAGCAGTGATGACATTATTGGTCATACCAGTAAAGTGATTTAAAGGTACCGTATAACTAACAGACGTCTCAAGCACTTTTGATGCCATAGGTTGACCATGATTTACTCCTAGGTTACTGTATAGATCACGGACTGTCAAAGGGATAGAACCAAATCCATAGGTTCCAATAGTATGAGTCAGGTTCCTAAATGATTCACTTTGGAAAAAGGGATCCTCTACTCCAGATCTTGCATGAGGTCCGGTGGATACCTCAGTTCCTCAATAAGAAAAACCTCTCCAAATGAGTTCACCCGCAGAAAATGCATTTCTCGCCTAATACTCAAAGTTGGGTTGATTCAAAAATCTTCCAAAGAATCAGAAACAATTCAGAACTATTCTAGAGAGTGTGTGCTTCCAACCTCAGAGCCTAGTTCATTATGAGCCTCAGGAGGGCCTTCTGAAGAGATGGGAAGCAAAGGTAGATAACCCTCGAGATCTTCCGGGGGTAACCCTTGCATCCTACGTGAATGAAAAAGGCCAATGTTGCTTGAGCTAAGTAATGAACGAAAAAATAAATCTATGGCCGACTAACGAAAAGAAACAGCATACACTAAAAAATATAGGAATCAAACCAAGCAAACAAAACCTTCTCTTGATGACCGTACTAGTTGGTGACAAAATCCAACGACCTGTGATCAAGTCAAGAAGGGGATAGGATATGGTGGAACAGTTTTGATGGCGACCTTATTAACGAACTTACGCCTTGGTGCAAGCTTCCACACAGTAATTGTGGATTTACCCTCCAAGGAGCCCGAGTGAGTTTGACGAACGTTTGTTCCAGGTACAGTGAGACTTCCCTTCACCGTCACCTTGTGTAAGTACCTAAATATTATGGCTACTAAGGAAACCAACTCACAGTCATCCCTTGGGTGGGTATAGTCGACAGTCCAGTCCAAACGTATGAGCAAGATAACAAGTCTGAAATCCTTCAACAGAACCGAGGACAAGTGGACCGGTAGAACTCCATAAGACCCCGAATGGATTCGGAGCTCATGAAGCACTGAGACCAAATGAAACTAGTTGAACCTAGAGAATAACCCTCAATATATGATCTGACCACTTCAAATGGTTAAACCACGGAGATATAATCTCCATAACTCTCATGAATGCGACCTCGTGCGTAACCCCTATGTAAGAGGGGGATCCTAGAAATCCTATATGACAATTGGATTTTCTCTCCCTATCGTAAGATGCTAATGTTTGTCTTGAATACTTTGGAGAGTTGTACTCACAGCCTAATCCAAAGTTCTAATCCTAGTCTAATGTTGGTGGAATATTCTAAAAAAAAAATGTTCTAGATAAATTTTAATTAGCATTAATTTTGCAGTTGTTATTTACTCAAGGGTGTATGAAAATGAAACTGATATTGATGGTATTATGACTCAATTCCCAAAAAATGCATTAGAAATGATAAGAAGTCTTTTATTTCAATGAATTCCTATTTAGGGGAAAGAGAAGAATGTTCTTTGCACTGTTAAACACTAAGATGCAGAGTCACAGAAAACGGCCAACACTCTAGTGTAAAGGGCACCAGGGAGTTTCAACACTCTATGTAATATCAGCAGGGAGCACCAGTGCTCTGGTAGAAGAGGTAGGGGGGCGCTAGCCACCAAAAATTTAGAAAAATGCCTAGAAAATCAAAAAAATCAAGAAAACTTGGGAAATCAAGGTGTATGAGATGAGGTAAAGATCCAATCGACACATTTCTAAGAATCAAAGACATAGTATGGAGAAGGTCAAAAATGAGCAAAGGCCAAAACAAGACCTAGGAAAGGAAACAAAAATCAAGGTCCCTCCCCAGTGGAGTTGTCAATTTTTATTACAGAGAAATCCCCTTACGGACAAGTGGATTATCTCTTGGATACTATACCCTTATGACCAAGATAGAAAATTGCTATTGTGGACACTGACTTTCCTTTTCATGAAGCTAAACTATCCAAATAAGAAGAAGGAAGAAGAGTAAATACCTTTTTACCGACATTTTTCCTTGCTCGATCCAGGCTAATCTTGATATTCAAGTTCCTTAGAGGATCCTGCAATACAATGAGCAACAACAATGACACATACTTTCTACTCTACCATGATTAGCTTCATAATGGATCTATGAAAGAAACAAGTTCATGAAACGTACACAAACTTTAAAGGAAACAGGCCAAGCATAGATTTATATTAATGAAAGAAAAGTGAGATTCTTACATCCATGGATGTAGGTGCAACAAATTCACCAAGCTCTCTTTGTCTAGACCCTTGCTCAAATAATCCACACAGAATTTTGATGTTTCAATGATATCTCCCTTATGAGATCATAAGTTTTATGCTTCATAATGTCTCCCCTTTTACCATGAAGAGGCCTCCTTATATAGGCTTGGAGAGGCCTAACCACTTAATATATTATTGGTATAAGTTGAGGATTCTTCTCCTTTAGTTTTGGATCTTCCCTAAGATCGAGCCTTGACCTCAAATCTGAATCCAACCAACTCTAGATATGAAGGGATTCTTCCCTGATTTCTCTCAACAATCCAAATATTTTCTCAAAAAAGGACAACACTCCCTCAGAATGGGACACAGAGCATTGGAACGCTCCCCCAAAAGAGGTCACAGAACGTTGGAATTCCCTGACAGTGTACAGGGGAGCATTGCCTTCGCAAATTGAGTTTTTAGTGGTTTTCTCAGTGGCAAAAGACTTGCACTCTTTGTCAAATAAATTCTCCTCTTCAAAACCAGTATTTTTAGGTGTCTTGTAAGTGTTCTTGATAATTTCATCTGAGACACAACATGGACAATACAACAGTATGATATTTGTGACACTTGTAGGCGAAATGTGACACTTGCGAAATTGATAATGAAAACACTAGGCCATCATCCTAATGAGTAATTTTGATGTGTAACAGTTTCTAGTTCCAAAATACTATCTCTACTAGATGGATTTTGGAGATACAACCAGGTCCTCATGTCTCCCTAAAATCAGCTTAAAACCTCCTTTCACACCTCGTGGGGCACTTATTCCTACAAGAAAATTCTTTTGGACTTATAAACGTAGGTGCCACTTTTCATAGAGAAATGGATATTCTTTTCCGTGGCCTCATTAACCAGTCAGTCGTGGTCTACTTGATTATGTCACCATCTTCTCTAAAAACAATAAAGATCACTTGTATCACCTTAGGCTTGTCCTAGAACGATGTCTCAAGTTCAACATATCTCTCAACCCTAAGAAATCAGTCTTTGTAGTGGAGCAAGGTAAATTGCTTGGGTTTATATTGTCTAAGGATGGAATGATTATTGACCCTGAAATAACCCAAGCTATTGCTAAAATCCCCCCTCCTTCTTCCAAAAAATCCATGCAATCCTTTTTGGAAAAGATTAATTTCATCAGAAGGTTTGTCCAAAATTTCTCAGAAATGGTAAGACCATTACAAAATTCAATTAAAAAATATGTTTTATATCAATGGGGACCACAAGAAATTCATTCTTTTGACTCAATTAGAAAATCAATAATAGAATCCCCTTCCTTGATGAGTCTCGATTTTTCTCAGGATTTCACTCTTTATACCTTTGCTTCTAATCGATCTTATGTTTCTTTGTTAACACAGAAAAGCATTGAAAGCAATGAGATACCCATTGCCTTCATGAGCTCAGATTTCAAAGGAGTAGAGATTAACTACCCAGTAGTAGATCAACAGGCATATTTTGTTTTCAAAGAAGTGAAACACTTCCATTCATACCTGCTAAAATCCAGAACCAAGGTTATTTCTCCTTACCTAACTGTAAGAAACTTGTTAGTACAAAAAGAACTTGGTGAGAAAATGGAAAATTGGATGACGTCATTACAGGAATATGACCTAGAAATAACCCCTACACAGATTGTTAGAGGTCAAGGCCTATGTAAACTAGTCGTTGATTCAGTTGAAGAACAGGAAAGTCAAATCAACACCTCAACTATAAATCGGCATAACGAAAAAAAAATTAGTTGTGCACAAGTTACTGCCAATTATTTCTATGAGAACATTAAATTTTATTTGACACATGGATCTACTGCTCACAATGTTGATCCTAAAAATAGAAGATCACTTAGTCTTAAATATGCATCTTTCCAATTAATAAATGATGTATTATTTCGAAAGAACTTTGATGGTGTTCTTATGCGTTGTTTAGAAAAGGGAGAGATAGAAAAATTATTATCTGAACTTCATGAAGGAGAAGTAGGTGATCATTTTGGTGGAGATACCACTGCCCACAAAATGATAAGAGCTTGGTACTATTGGCCTACTTTGTTTAAAGATGCCCATGTGTTGTGTCATAAATGCATAATCTGCCAAAAGGATGCATGACTGGTAAAAAAGGAAACATTCCCTTTGCAGCTTGTTACTATAGATTCCCCTTTTCAGCAATGGGGCCTTGACATCATAGGACCAATTAATCTCTCTTCTTCACGGAATCACAAGTGTATCCTTACATCAATGGATTATTTTACTAGATGGTCCGGAGTTGCACCTTTGAAAGTGGTGAACACAAATCAGGTAGTATATTTTCTTAACTCTCATATCATCACTGAATTCGACATTCCCAAATGTTTGATTTTTTATAACACCTCTTACTTTTCATCCCTTGATATGAATGTCACTGCTCTGGAAAAAGGGATTAAACTGAAGAATTCTACAAGATACTACCCTCAAGGAAATGGCTTAGTAGAATCAAAAAACAAAAACTTAATCAAGATTATTAAAAGGACAGTTTCAGAAAATCACAAGAACTGGCACAATGCACTCTATAATGCACTTTGGGCTAATAGGGTAACCCCAAAAGCCTCTGTTGGTAATTCCCCTTTCTTCCTTGTTTACGAAAGAGAAAAAATTCTCCCTCCACATGTTTTACTTCCTTCTCTGCAACTATCACAGACATTTCAAGAAGAGGAGTTCCCTCCTCTAGAAAATCGAATAAATGCCTTATTAAAACTAGAGGAAGTGAGAACACAAGCAAAGCAGAAACTAGATTAGCATCAGAAAATTGTAAAAATCTCATTTGATTCAAATTCTTATTCAGATAGGAATTTCAATGTCAGAGACTTGGTTCTCAAGTGGGACAAATCTCACGAGGGAAAGGAGGAACACACCAAGTTCTAGAATCTGTGGTTGGGACCATTTGTAATTTTTGAAAAATTGGGTCCTAGCTCTTTCCATCTGCATAATTTGGACGGACATCCAGACACTGTCCCAGTGAATGGCCAGGCTCTCAAAAGGTATTTCACCTAATGATTTCAGATCCACCTTTTCTACATATTTTTATTTTTCTTTTCTGTTTTTAATTTTGGTTCTTTTCATTTTTCTTGATTTTGATTTATTTTTCAAATAATTATGTCTGAGTCACAATTTCATTTATAGAAGGGAAATCAAAATTTTCATTCATTAGCAACGGCTGAAAACTCCTCAAAGCACCAGTGTTGTAAATGCTAAAACTCAGATCAGCAAAAGTAAATTTATGTTCAAAACAATTCTCCTGGTTTCTCTTTAAAATTACAAGAAGACATGATTATCATTAATAAAACTCTTAACATTGTCCTTGTTTTAAGGAAAACAACTCACTTATACCTTCATGTCCTCGAGATGGTTTATTAATAGAAATCTAAGTGTTCAGATCATGATGAAGGTCGTCAAATGAGAAAATAAGTTATAAAAGATCAAGTTTTGTTTTCAAAATCTGAGATTTTCAATATCACCCCGCTCTCTTGAATATCATAAAGTTTATGTAAATTTGTAAACAAATTCTAGAGAGTTGAAAGAACTGCAAGGTGTGGGAAGTGCCTGTAAAACCGTTGAGACACTAAACAAGTATGTTGGCAGTGGGTAAATGCATGCATGATTCCAAGGAAACTTTGTCAGGGTACTGAACAGGTCTGCTTTCAGTGAAGAAATGTCGGGTTTAAGAAAATTTTCAGTTATGTTTTTTTGAATTGATAAAAAGTAAAGATGTTATTTATCATGAATGGACAAATCTTGGATAGGATAGAGGTGTTAGAGTGGGTTAAATGAAATCCCTTACGAGGCTATGGATGCCTACTGGCAGTAGTGGCCCTGTTAATAGTATCGGAGTCGACTGCCTAGACATTGTTTCGCTCGTCATCGAAACTTGAGACCAGATTGCATTTTTGACAGAAATACATCCGATGCTAGATTGCGTTATTTTCTAAAGTTTTGATGAGAATAATTGACCTGTTGTCAACTCTTTATTAAAAATTCATTTCTTCTTATTCACCCTAACATGGATTTTCTGGTGATGCATAGATAATTGCTTCACCCAATACATCGTCGTTGTTGGCAGCCATAATTGATTTTCAATACTTATCATTATCGAAAGAGATTACACCTTTTTGTAGTTGCCATCACCTCTCATTTGTAAATGTTTATATTTATGACTTTCGAAATGATGATTGGATTAAATCTTACCTTATTGAGTTTTTATCATTTGCATTTTCATTTGTTTTATTTTTAATTCATGACTGTAAGCTTGAATTTAAACATAAAACTTGGCTTGGTTTCAAAATATTTTACCTTAAAAATATCGTTTTAAAAGTCACCCATATGTGATCAATTTTCAAATCTTGTGAAATGATTGATTAGTCCATTATAGAAATTTTGGTTTTATCATGGTTGTTATGAATTCAATCGTTTGATAATTCATTGTAGAATTGTTTTGATGCATGAAGAACCTTGGTTAAATATTCAAATTCTTCTCACGAGTTTAATGGTCATTTCAGCATTCATGCCAATGAGTATAGGCATGTTGTACTTGCATTTTTTCCTTACCTTGTTGGCCCAAAACATTAATGAAGCTATTCATTATGTGCATAGGTTTTTGTACTCTGTATATTTTGGCACTCATCGCGAGAGATGGTAAGGAATTATATGATCCATCTAGTTTTTGCTGTTCCTAATTCTCCTATCCGAGTTATGATAGCCCCCATGCTCTGCTATTTTCATGCTTCCACTCTCCTCTCAAACCTGTTTGTTTTTATCGCACGTTGGGAACCTAAAAATTTTCTGAGTGATTTATGTTGCATCCTTATCACAGTGGTCATGGAAACCATCATTCGTATAGAGCTGAAAAGATGTCAGGACTTACTATCCCATGACGACGTTATCGATGACCTAAAGGATCATGGCTAGGACGTATTCCTCAAGAATTTTAAGGGCTATAATCTCTAGGTGGAAAAATATTTTGCACAAACCTTTGACAGTTTCAGAGCCAAGATTGGAGACATACAGTTGGAATTGACAAAGGATTTCATGAGCAAGAAAATCTGTAAAGGAAGGAAACAAAAGTGCATGGATTTGAGTTTCAAGAATAAGAATGGTGGCCATCTAATCTCTATAAAAAAAAATAAACCAAAAGGATAATCATATGAGATTGATCGATCCAATCGAGATCGATGAGGGTTCATATCGTGAGATAGAGTATTTCTTGGCTCGAGAAGACCCAAAAAATTAGTGTTCTAGGAGGGAGGTTATCACCCATGTTGAACCATATGATTTCCTGACCAATTTACCCATGTGTCTTAAGGGTAAAGAAGGATTTTCGAGTATTGGGCACGATCTAGAAAAAACAATAGGTAATATTAAATTACCCCTGGTCAACTATGTCTTTCTTCAATATTCCATCTCCCTGGTACATTGTGATAGCTTCCTTGGTTGGGTAGAGCGTTACTATGCCGATGTTCCTCTCTTACACGCCCGAATTAGAACCTTGACTTCTCATAATGATATTTTGAAACAAGAGAACGTCGGTCTCAAGGCACATATAGAGAGAGAGAGAATAAACAAATCAAGAGGGATGGAAATATAATTATTAATAATGGGACCAGTTTCAAAAAAATTATAAACGACGAACTGTCTGATCCCTCTTTGGCTAATTTTTAATGGTAAAATGATTTTATTTTCATTTCATTCATTTATGTTATCTACGTCAAAATAATTAGATTTGAATTTTGATTTCATATGCTAAAAATAAGACTAGCTATAGAATCTATGCTTCTGTAGCCAGTCTCTTTTGAATAATAATTAGTAATTATTAATTTTTTTCTAATATATCAAATTGGTTTTTCTATTCTTAGGAAATAGGAGATTGTGTTGTTGATTGCTTGGAGTAAATAATTTCAATTATACTCTTAAATGTTCAGTACTTTCTCCTTTTTTATGTTTTATAAAACTTTGGTTTAATTTTGAACAAACCAACTCTTATATGAGTGGTTTCCAGTTCACTATTTTTGTAATATTACCTGATTTTGGGAGATTCAACTCTATCCTATGTCATATGAGTATTTGGATCCTGAATTAGTTTAAATACTGTTCACTCTTTTTAGTGAGGACATCTTTGATTTGGACACATTATGGACATATAACTTTCAATACTGAAATGGGCAATTTGTTCACTCCTTGGCTTTAGACCAACGTGGCACTTACCCATTATGTTTTGCCTTTTATATTATGGAATGCTATTACATTTATACATATTTAGTCTTATTATTGTATGATATTTCATATTATTCAACACTTTAGTTATGTCTGTAATTTGATGTTCATATATTACATCTGTGATCAATATTTCATTTAACTATCATTGATTTATGCTTGATGTTAAATGATGTATTACATGAATGATTTGTATTAAATTTATTTTATTATAAGTGTTCATCATTACAAGATCACCATATTTGTATGTTTATTACTCTGCTCTTATATTCCTGCTCCAAAAACACCTTTGATTTTGTTCCGGGAGTGTTAGCTCCAGCATGTTACAAGTTTTCCTCATAGGCAGGACAGTTGGGAGTTTGTATTGCGCAGGGACATAAAATCATTAGTTGACTAATCACAGGTTACTTTACTCGTATTCTATTTCTTTTGTTATTTTGTTTATCAATGAAATAAGAATAGTTTAAATTGGCTTTGATTGTTATTTTGTTCTTATTTCAAATTGTGTTTTATTAGTATTCTTTAGTTCTTTAGATTTTAAATATTAAACAAAAAATATAAAATGTATGTGATTTCTTTATCTACTTCATAAACACTTTCAAAAAACATCGATTTCGCAAGATATCCAACAAAACTTGAAAATTGTATATACATTGTTCAAAACCATATGCACATATCCATACTTCTATTTTTTATGTTTGTAACTTATTGAACTTACATTATTAGTATCATAGCTTTATAGGTTAGTTTCATATCTTTTATATCTAGGACTTTAGTTGGCCAATGGAGCTATTAAACTCGTCAGGTCATTTCATTCCAAACGACTTGGGTTATTTAGACAACCCTGGTCCGGATCTATCCTTCCAATTGACGGTGTGTCACTTACGACCGTCAACAGTGGTGCCCAACAGTAGTACTCGGCCTAATATCTCATGGCACCAACTAAGGAGGATAGACTGTGCCCTTAGTCATACTACCTGACTACCCAGGTACTAGAGAGTATCTTCTTGAGTTTTGTTCTCGATGGAACTATAACAGTCAAGTGGCCAATCGATTTATCTAAAGAGGGATTCGGGAAATCTAGGCCAATTTATATACAGGTGGTGTTTGATGCACTATCACTCAAAGGGGTACCAACAAGGGTTACAAGGGTGGCCAAAAAATGTGCACTTAAGTACCACTTATATTTCTTGCGTGTATGAATCCTCTATTGTGGGTTTATGTGTGTAATGATAGATCTTTGTAGATTAAATACGTTGGAATACGTCTCTAACCTGGAAAAAAAATTAACCCACAATTTTTTGCTGAGGAAAGTGCTATGATACTACTTGTAATATTCTAGATATAAAAGTATGCAGAACATAAATAAATATCTAGAAATGGCAGATGAAAAACAATATAACTAGAACAACACCACAATAATACCAAAATGATACCAGATTAACACCAAAAAGAGCACTTAGATTACTGAGAGAAATGTTCACTTTCCTCTTCGAGGGGGAAACCTCCAACAGAGTAGAGCTTTGTTAGAATAATATCCAAGACAAAATTTATCATACCCTCGACTCTTATTTATACTAAATATGTCTATCAAAAGAACCATATAGAGGAAGATCATTCTAGAAGCGAAAGCTTCTATTAGGTCTTCTTACATTGGACTTATTCTTCCTTATTTTTAGGCCTTATTAATATTTACCTTTATTACATCGGAATATATTATTCTACCTACGTGAGGGGTTAGGTCCCTAACAACCACACAGGGGACCAACAATAGGTTCTCAAACTATTGAAGGACAACTTGGTTGTAGAAAAAAATAGGATCAAACAAAAATCAAATTAACATCAAGGCAAAAGGGAATTTGAAGTGGGGGGTTGGGTATTTATGAGGCTACAACCATATAATTAGTTGTCCCAAGAGCAAAAAAAGAAGGGAAAAAATTTAGCACCCAAACATTATTTCCCCTACAAGGTTTTACAAGGGATCAAAAGTATGGATTACAAATTGAAGTTTCCTCCATCTTCATCTGTACATCTAGTATTCCATTTTTCATTATTAAATAAGTTCATTGGCAACAATATCTTGTTATCACCATAAACAAATTATGTGTGAAATCGAGTTTTCGAGACTTAGCAAGGTGTTAAACCGATGTGGAGGAGTGACAAACTAGAGGACATGGCCAAGTCTAACGAGAGGAGGCTATATTTGGCGGGAATTAAGTTGATGGGACATGATAGGTCGCATATCGCAAGCGCTCCAAATCAACGGTCATGAATCATTTTGGGGGGGAGGAGTTGCGCGGGAGATAATTCCTGAAAGTAGGCTGAAACGTAAACCACGGTTTTGTGTCAAGACCACATGGCACCACTGGGTGCATTTCGGGGCAAGAAGTGGGTTTCCCCAAACCACTTTCTCATGCCCCCGAAATCGGGAAAATAAATAAAAGGGGCGCTTGTCGTTTATTTTAATATTTTTCAAATGCGGAAACGTTTAAGTTCAATTATTGTAATCGATTTCTAACCGAAGGACCTTGAATTGTATAAGTATTAGAAGTTCCAAATGTATTAATGTTGGAAGAAGTGCAAGGGAACCTTTTTATTTGTTCGAAACTCAATTGTAATTTTTTGGAGCTGAATTGAATACATATACAGAAGCCTTTGAATTCTCTATGAAAAGTTTATAATGGTGGTGATATGAATTTTGTCTTCTCTCCTTGATGTATTTCCTTTTTTTTCTAATTTCATTTACACTATATTCTCTTTAAATTGGATATTTTAAAGGCCCGGAATTCATCTTGTGATGCTCTTGGCTTAAGAAATTTAAATTGTGTTAAGCTCTTCCTAACTAATTTAGAATCCATTTCATTAATGCTCTGATGCAGTTACTTGTTTTCTTTTTCTTCTTACAGTATGCAAACTACAATTTATAACTTAGATTCATCGCCTCACTTAGCCTTTATCCTCTAGAGAGTCCTACTATCCAGTCAATTTTTTCATTCATTTTCAGAATTTTGACTCCATAGCCCTAAGTGTCCCTCCCCTTCCTTTCTAGCAAATTTATAAAAAAATAACAAAACCTAGCCATTGATTGTCAAAGAAACACCATGTGACATGAGAGATCCCTCTCTGATCTGAGCAGGATAGTACCCAACTCTAAATTTGGTTTGTAGGTTACCTATGTCATTTGTTTAATCAGACAAACAAATTTATAGAGTGTTAACATTCTGGCATCATTGTCGGGGATCGGAAGTGAAATATTCCCTAGGAAAATAACGAATTAAACCTTTAGATTTGATTCCTGAGGGTGACAGTGGATCAAATAACTCATTGGCTAAGACTAAATTTACCCTGGAGACTTTGTTACAATGATACTAGTAGAACAAAGTAGTTTGAGCTAGAAATATTATATCCTAAGACAATCCACACCAGGATAAACCCATACCTAGAAGCAATGATCCATGTATCTGATCCTGAGAAGATTGTACACAAAAGAAAAGAAAATAAAATAAGCCCAGTTTTGTGCTTAGACAGATATCTATCCTTTCCCAAAGATGGAGTAACAAGCATTGAAGACCTCAATTTTGATGTGAAATTTGAGAAAAATTTGTTTAGAACTAAATCTGAGTCTTTCTTGAACGAAGTCATCTTTGATAAGAAGAGGTTCCAAGATTTAGTTTTAGCTGCCTCTACCAAACCTATTGTGATTCATACTTAGAACCAACAACCACTTCAAGTCCTTACAGCAGTCATGGCAGCTAGATTTTCCCCTCTTGTTCTACCTGCTCAGTTACATGATTTGCCTCGGGAGTATAATATAAGAATTAAGTTGTATGATGTTGAAGGCAATGTGTCATCCCAAAATCATCTAGACTGGTTCAATGATTTTATAGACTTAGATGAAGTATATTTTGAGGATGCAAAAATGAGTTTGTTTTCACAAATCCTTGTAGTAGAAGTCAGAAAGTGGTTCATAGCTCTCCCAACAGCCAGTATCATAAATTTTGAAGCCTTTGAAACTAGTTTTATTGCACAGTAGGGTGAAAATAAAAACCCCCAACATAATCTACAAGGGAGTCTCAAGATAATCTACCTTCTTCAAGTCATCCCAAGAAAGACAGTTCTACAAAGGATTCATTGGAGAAAGGAAAATAGAAAGAGGAGCTCCCAAAAAAGGTCCCAGAGACAAGAAAAAATGCAGTCATCAAAGAGGTAGAGAAAAATCAGTCTCCTTTTGATTTTGAAAGTGACATGGAAAAAATCAAAATTTATGTTCCTTGTAATGAGTTAATAAGGAATGTTGATTATAGAATCCAAATCATAAAAATGTTCAAAATGGAAGAAGCATATGATACTCTAAATGTGCAAGATGATCGTCCTGCAATTTTATTTGGTCCTCGGGTGGAAGAAAGTGGTGATGATGGTGATGTGCCTCCATTCTATGCTAGCCTTAAAATTCATGATGTGACCTTAAACAATGCAATATTGAATTCAGGAGCATCTCATAATTTGATGCCAAAGGTAATCATGGATGAACTAGGTTTGGACATCACTAGACCTTACAAAGATCTATTCTCTTTTGATTCAAAGAAGGTAAAGTTTTTGGGCTTAATTAAAGATCTGGTTGTGTCTCTATCTCAAATTCCATCAAAGAATCTGGTCATGTATGTGGTTTGTTGGCACAGGGGTAGACCCAGGGTTCAACACTACAACATCGCACCAACAAAACCCTAACTATTGGCCCTTTCAGCAACACCTACGAAGAAGAGGAAGTCTCACCCGAGGTAGAGGTAGGGGTGGTTGTAGGAATCAAGTGTTTGCAACCTTAGCTGGGACAAAGATTTTTTATTAGAACACTTAATAAAGCTAATGTAGGAGAATTTCTCTCAAGCCAGCGATGCACCAGCCAGCCAGACAGATCATCAAGCATGCATTCAATGAGGAGGAGAGGCATAGCCCTCTCATATTCAAATTTTGAATTTGAATCGAGGACATTTAATATTGTAAGGTTGTTAGAGCCAAAAGGTCGTGCCTATACGCAGGCTTTAGATGTAGATAGTCTTTAATGGTTGTAAGGCTGCAACCTAGATCCAATCTGGACTAGACAACCCATTCAATGTAGAGTTAATGTAAATTGAATAGGGTAGGTAGCTTTGGAGGGAAGAGCTCAAAGAGCCCCCTCATGTAAAAGATCTTGGATCTTGTTTTTAGAGCAGAGAGAGATGTAGCAAGAATTAGAGTAGAGAAGGAAGGAGATTCAAGACTCTGTTGCAGTCCAAGCTCAAACACATTGTAAAGAGGCATTTTCAGATTAATACAATCAGAGCAGTTTTTCCTGCATGTTATTTGTGTATGATGAATATCTTCATGTGTGTATTGAGGATATGTTGTAGATGTATGTTAGGTATGCATTTGTAGGGACAGATAGGTTCTTCTATCTATTGGGTTCTTTGATTTCAGGTTTGGAGTTCTTTGAGGCTTCATGCCAAGAGGGCGTGACAGAACATTGTGGGTTCTGATGGCCAGTGCATAGCGTGCACTTCTAATTCTATGGAATTTGAGCAAAGATGTGCTAGAAGGGAATACCAACTGAAATCATTGAGTCAGAGGAGGATCTCAAGGTTGTTGAATACCTTGGAGGTGAGACTGTGCAAAGGAGGACATAGTAGAAGACAGAATATTTGAGGAGTTCTATAGAGCTCTACCAAGAGGGCATTGAGAAGGTGCATAGAGTGCACAGAGGAACTCTGTTGAGTTCAGGAGGAAGATAGAATCACTGAGGGTTCTATAGAGCTCTTCCAGGAGGGCATTGAGCACAGGCATAGAGTGTTGAGGAGGAACTTTGCTATGAGTTCATAGAGAAATAGAATCACTGAGGATTATGGACACTCTGCCAGGAGGGCATTGAGTAGGTGCCAGAGAGCATAGAGAGAACTCTTTTGAGTTCTGGAATAGAAGAAGAGTCCAAGGAAGGATCTTCACAGGGTTGTTGAATACCCTACAGACTCAGCAAGAAATTTCTTGAGCAAGAGAGTGCTAGGAGCGCATCAGATTCTCCATCTGAGGGAGAAGGAAAAAGGATAAATTCCTTAGAGGTCGAAGCTACAGGAAAATCTTAGAAGAGATAGCACCTTCGTGCGTGCAAAGACTCTGCAAGGAGCGCAGAATTCGAAGAATCCTTTGAGGATCCAAGGAGAGAAGCTTAAGAGGGGTAGTTCTTTCATGCATAGAGCCATAGATGCAGAAATTGCAGAGGCCAGGGAACTCTTTAGAGAGTTTAGAATCCCAAAAGATCAGGAGGGATAGCGTCTTCGAGTGCGCAGGTGAGATCATGGGTTGCAGAGCTCGCAGAAAAGAATCAAAGGTCGAGGCCTTTAGCATTTGGGAATTCTTCCAAGTTTAGTAAGAAAGCGCACGGTCAAAAGGAGAGCACAGTTGCCATCAGATCAGGCCGAGGGGAAGATCTGGACCATTAAAGTTTTCAAGTCTAGGGAGCAGCGGGAGAGCGCACAAAGCAGGAGATATCGTGAGTCGTCATATCTCACACAAATCATCGACAGTCGTTGGATATGGAAGAAGGCGCATGTGATTTAAGCTCATATATGAGTAGAGAAAAGAAATCTGGGAAAGTCCCAACAGGGTAGGAATATCAGGATTTCGGATTTCGGGAGTTTGGGATTTTAGAGGCCCTGATGACGAGAGATTGGGGCACTTCACAGTGAAAGTCCTGAAACAGCGAGATAAATTTGATTCATCCATCTAGAAGGAGGACATGTGCTGCGAGATCTCCATTTTGGGGATTCGGACATTGGAAAGCATAGAAGGGAGTCTTTCGACTTCGCAAGTGGCGAAGTCTCGAAACGATCTAGACTATCCATTCGTGGGAGGACACTTGGAGTGATCTAGACATCAGGAGAGAAGTCCTTAAAAGAGCATTTCGATACTTAGGTATTTCGAATACCAGGAGTACGAGAGGACAGTGAAGATTTGATGCACTGAGAGTCGCAGAATTCCAAAACATGAATTCCCAAAAAGCGGAGAAGGAGTATTGCCAGGAGCATTTCGGCATACCGGATATCGCGATTTCAGGGATTCTGTGGAAAATAGATTTGAGCACTTCAGCTTCATAGAACCCGAAAATGAAAAAGAAGAAAGAAGTCGGGGCATAGGCATTTCAGCATTTCGGATATCAAAGGATCAAGAAGGCAGAGATTCTCGACATCAGGACTCAGGAAGTATCGAAACTCAAAATTTCCATTTGGGGAAAAGGTTGTGGTCATGCTGAGGCCGTGTGTAGGTGGAAGCTCACGTTGGTTTCATGCTTGTGCAGGTGGAGTTTTACGAAGGACCTGTGGATCAAAGATTGAATATTCCAATAGGGAATCAAAGGAGTTGATCTGGCTCAAGGAGGTTGTTTGAACGATCCTATGTGGACCTTGACCCGAGGGTTTGGGGGTCTGCGTCAGTTGTGGTATCAGAGCTTGACTCTATTTGTATATTTCAGGCAGAGAGAGAAGGAAGGAAAAAACTCTGATATACACAAGTTTGGTATCAGAGGCATCTTGCAATGATAGGCAGGGGAAGACAGAGTGTTGGAACTCTATGATGATTGTTCGCAGAAACCCAGCAGTCAAGAAGACAGTATGGTCTACTGTGTAGGGGATGCTGGAAGCACTCAGGGTTGTAGAGTGACAGCAGCAGATCTGTCAAAAGGACAAATAGATAGTGGGAATAATGACTACCGAAGTTCATGCACACAACGGGAAGAAGATCCATCAGCAGCTGGAGAATGTTGCAAGGGATAAAGAACTTGCCAAGATCAAGGCAAGGATGGATGAGCTAGCACTGCGGATGCAACATAATTCTAAGTCGAGATGGGTATATGAATGGCCCATGAAGAAAAAGTTAAAATGGCCAGTCAGGGCATTGATGGCCAAAAGACAACAGAGGTTGTTGAGAATATGGTTGAGGCATGCTGAAAACCTCAACAGACCAGAGAAGAAAATGGTTCAGGCGTGTGAACCAGAGGATGGGAGAAACCTCAGTAGTGAGGATGACATGGGATCAGCTGAAGATCCCAAAGACTGCCAAGAGGGTAGATTAGAAGTTCCCAATTTCCAGGAGGGAAATGAGACGAGATCACTGTGGGATCTCATAGACTGCTAGGAGGGCAGTAGGAAAATCCCAATTTGTCAGGTGGGCATGGGAACTGAAATGAGGCTATGTGAAAGTCTCATGAAATCAGAGGTGAGTTCATATCAGTAAGGTATGCTGTTAAGTGGAGATTCATGTGGTTTTGTAGATCATGTGAATGAAGATGATGACAAGTTAAAAACTTGCACCACCCAGGAGGAGGATCGGAGGAATCTTCTAATGGTTGGAGGAATTTGGATATTCCTACCAGGAAGCCCAGTTGAGGTGAGAATTTGTGATGTCGATGAAGGAGCAACAGCAGGAGAAGGAAAACCAGATGCAACTGTCAAAGGATAAGTCGAGCAGATGTTAGAGACTACCCAAGAAGAGGAAAATGAACATTCCAAGGAATGGCTCAACTGTTTCATCCAAGGAGTTGAGGAGACTACAACACTGAAGCTAATAGCGGAAAATGAGTAGGCAGATAGATTGATCACTCCATGGGAGATGGAGTTGGAAATACTGGAGGATTGGCTAAACAATCCAGATCCAGTGAGTGATTGCCATCAACAGATGTTGCAGAAGAGCATTCTGAGGAATTTCTCAGAGATTTCAACCAGGGAGATGAACGGGTGATGAACATTGTAGTGTTGAGGTATGCAATGGAAGACGAAAGAGAATTCCAGGCTGAAGAACAGCTGGAAGAAGCTGGTCACACACCAGCAAAGGGAATGGCAGTAGAAACACTGTTAGAGGAAGGATAATCTGAACAACAAATCAGTAAGAAGATTGCAAAGATGGAATCTATAGCAGGGTGGAAAGTCAAGGCCACAAGAGATGAAGAATATGGCATGAGAGATCATGATGATTTTCCCATTTGTAGAAATAAATTGCAGTAGAGGAGACTACATGAACAGTGCCAGCTAGGGAAGCAGTTGGATGAGATCATAGAAGACATCAAAAGGCTGATGTTGAGATCAGCAGAGACTTCCAGCAAGGAGAAGTTGGGCAGAAGAGAAGCAACAACAGCAGCAGCAATCGAGCAGCAGAAGCAACAACAGCAGCAGAAAGATGGAGCAGGGAGACAACTCCAAAGAGTTGTTTGGGATCCAAGAGGATTTCAACAGCCAGGGTGGAGAGCTCATGAGCAGGACCTCATGAATTTTCGTAGCAGAGGAGTATGATGCAGGAACATCACTCTCAATCCATCCATGCACCAGCCAGCCAACCAACTCATCAAGCGCGCATTCAATGAGGAGGAGAGGCGCAGCCCTCTCATATTCAAATTTTGAATTTGAATCGAGGACATTTAATATTGTAAGGTTGTTAGAGACAAAAGGTTGTGCCTATACGCAGGCTTTAGATGTAGATAGCCTTTAATGGTTGTAAGGCTACAATCTAGATCCAATCTGGACTAGACAACCCATTCAATGTAGAGTTAATGTAAATTGAATAGGGTAGGTATCTTTGGAGGGAAGAGCTCGAAGAGACCCCTCATGTAAAAGATCTTGGATCTTGTTTTTAGAGCAGAGGGAGAGGTAGAAAGAATTAGAGTAGAGAAGGAAGGAGAGATGAGACTCTGTTGCAGTCCGAGCTCAAACACATTGTAAAGAGGCATTTTCATATTAACACAATCAAAGCATTTTTTCCTGCATGTTATTTGTGTATGATGAATGTCTTCATGTGTGTATTGAGGATATGTTGTAGATGTATTTTAGGTATGAATTTGCAAGAACAGATAGGTTATGCTATCTATTGGGTACATTTATTTCAGGTGTGGAGTTATTTGAGGGTTCATGCCAAGAAGGCGTGACAGAACACTACGGGTTCTGATTGCCAGTACATAGAGTGCACTTCCAATTCTGTAGAATTTGGAAAAACATGTGCTAGAACGGAATACCAACTGAAATCATTGACTCGGAGGAGGATCTCAAGGTTGTTGAATACCTTGGAGGTGAGACTATGCATAGGAGGACACCATAGAAGACAGAATCTCTGAGGAGTTCTGTAGAGCTCTGCCAAGAGGGCATTGAGCAGGCGGATAGAGTGCACAGAGGAACTCTGTTGAGTTTAGGAGGAAGATAGAATCACTGAGGGTTATATAGATCTTTGTCAGGAGGGCATTGAGCATAGGTACAGAGTGATGAGGAGGAACTCTGCTATGAGTTCATAAAGAAACAGAATCACTAAGGATTATGAACACTCTGCCAGGAGGGCATTGAGTAAGTGCTAGAGCACACAGAGATAACTCTTTTGAGTTCTGGAATAGAAGAAGAGTCCAAGGAAGGATATTCACAGGGTTTCTAAATACCCTACAGACATCGGGAGAGAAGTCCCGAAAAGAGCATTTTGGTACTTCGGTATTTCAGCTACCGGGAGTGTGAGAGGACAATAAAGATTTGATGCACTGAGAGTCACGGAATTTTGAAACACGAATTCCCAAAAAGTGGAGAAGGAGTATTTTCGGGAGCATTTCGGCATACCAGATATCAGTATTTATGGGATCCTGTGGACAAGAGATCCGAGCACTTTGGCTTCAGAGAACCTGAAAACACAAAAGAAGGAGGAAGCCAAGGCATAGGTATTTAGGCATTTCAGAGATCGGAGGATCGAGAAGGCAGAGGTTCTTGACATCAGGACTCGGGAAGTCCCAAAACCCAAAATTTCCATTTTGGGAAATGGTCACGGTCTTGTTGAGGACGTCTGTAGGTGGAATCTCACGCCGGTTGCATGCTTGTGCAGGTGGAGTTTCACGAAGGACCTGTGGATCAAAGATTTAAGATTCCAACAGGGAATCAAAAGAGTCGATCCGGCTCGAGGAGGTTGTTTGAACGATCCTGCATGGACATCGACCCGAGGGTTTGGGGGTCTGCGTCAAAAGAACTTAGCACCGTTATTTCCTCAATATATAGTCAATAACCACTTCTCTTATAAGATATAACTTCACAATATTCACACTAATCTACAGTATTCAAGCACTTAGAATATACAAAAGGATCAGAATGAGAATATCAGGAACTAAGCTTGAATATCTAGATCAGATCTAACATTCTCACATACAATAAGCACCAAGCATGAATAGATCTATCTAAACATATCAGATCATTTATCATATAACATATGAAAACATCAAGACAAAGCACAAATCACACAACACAGTGTTTACGTGGTTCACCTCCACCATGAGGCTACGTCCACCAACTCTTCTTCTTTATAGTCTTCGGTCAATCGGTTTCAAGAACAGAGCCTCAAAACCCTTACTCCACATAGGACAGAAGATCTGCACAGCTCACTAGATCCTTCTTTCTTGCGTTACAACACAAAACCTTCTACAATCTCTGACAGGGACTTGCACTCAACTCTACAAGTCTTACACAGTATGCATAGATCACTTACAATTCCTTGATCACATAGATCTAGCACTTATCCATTCCGTTTTCACTTAGCACACAGGTCTCTTTCTACATTGCCTATCCTTCTATATATACATTACAAAATAGGCCTAAACATAGGTAAATTCATGGGCCGACATCCCATTCCTGTTACATATTCCCAAAAACCCAAAAAGGGGCCCAAAAGGGGGTCAAGAGACCATGATCTCTGCTTCTACTTGCGCTCCTCCTTCAACATGCTTTCGAAGTCCCAAAATATGTCAACATGACCAAGAAACTCCCAAAACTTGGTCAAGGGCCAACAAGCCCCCAACAATCACCTGTGACTCTTCCCAAGTCACTCTGGTCTGAGCAATTCTGCCTCAAACACCTCGAGCTTGGATCGAGCTTCTTCGACTTGCTGCTTTGATGTGGCATATTGTTCGGTGAACTCCTGGATCACTATGTCATTCATTGGTCCTTCTAAGCATTGTTTTGTTGTGACAACGACATGTTATAGCTCTGCCCCTTGGCTCTCGACCTCTGTAAACAACAAACATGCCTTGTCTTGTATAGGTTGAAGTCATTGAGTGACATCCATCACTTTTCTTTGAATCATATGGATCTGATGTTGAGATGTGCGTTGTTCTTGAGACCTCTTCATCCTTTCTACAGCTAATAAGGCCTTCAGTTGCACCTGTAGTGTATCTACATTCTGCTTCGCTTCTTGGAGGTACGACTCTAGTGTCTGCAATTCCATATTTTCAGTGAGATTTTCATAGGTATGGGCATTGCAGTTACTGAGCTTCTTGCACTCCAAGGAAAGATATTTTAATCTACTAACTATGCTGTAGACAAATTCTTCTCTTTGGTTCCTTATCTCCTGTGGGGTTTCAGGTACTGCGCGGAGATCTAATTCAGTGATGTGTTGTTGTAGCTTATGGATTACCTCTTCTATTTGTGCCACTTGTTGTGGAACTTGTTCTTCATTTTGTACTTCG
Organism: Picea glauca; assembly: GCA_000966675.3. Classification (NCBI taxonomy): domain Eukaryota; kingdom Viridiplantae; phylum Streptophyta; class Pinopsida; order Pinales; family Pinaceae; genus Picea; species Picea glauca. Next base: position 676,335 of record JZKD02S1569454.1, read on the forward strand.
ATGATTGTCACAGAGTGAAGTGCTTTTTTGACCCTTTCCTTAACTTCAAGTTGCTCGGTGAGCAAATGTTCCTTGCTTTGTTGTAGATTTTCTTTTTCTTCATCTGATTTCTCTTGGAGAGCAAGATTTTCCTTTTCTGCAGCACTTCTTTGGTCGCCAAGCTCTTTTTGTACTTTCACTAAAGCCTGGGTGGCTTGTGTTGTCACTTCCTAGGCTCGTCGAAGGTGAGCTTCAACTGTATCAACAATGTGATGTTGTTGCGTTGATTATATGTGTAGTATAATGCACTCATTAATTATCAATCCGAGATTCGTAATCAACAGAGTTACAAGACACCAGTAAGAAAGGTAATTTCTAACGTCATGAGTATAGAACTATGTATGCTGAAAACAAATCAAAATAGAAAATTGAAATGCACTTTGGTTGTCTTTCACAAAGAGGCTATCTACTCCATTATGGCACATGCAAGTATGAGATGGAGTTGGTTTGATAGATCAAATCTGCTATCTGATCCAAAAAACTAACTATGAAATCCACACTTTTGAAAGGGAAATCACACATCAATCATCAAGACATAGCATGGGTAGTTCAATAATCAATATATTGAGTATGTTGTGGTTCACAATGTGTTGTTGTGAACTTCACTAGTTCTCCTGCAGATATGTTTGACTACTGCTGCCAACATTCATGTCTATGCAAAAAAATAAAATTCATAAAAATAGAGAATATGCAAAAACAAAGCGAGTAAAGATCTCTAAGCAATCACATAATGGAAATCCTAGTCTAAGTTGTACTGCTATCATCTAGCAGGGTTAAAGCTTCAGCTAATTTAACATTTACACTATTGAAAACAAATGTTAATGCTAATATATGAAGATGTTGACCTTTGTTGGCAGTGGGCCCTTGCCACTTCAACAGGTCAGCTACTGAAGTCTACAGTAAGATTGTCTTCAACCCACACATTACCCTCACTCAAATCTTAAAACATGAAATTAAATTATACCAACAACTCAATTCTCATTCATTCCTTAATGATCAAAACATGGACATAAATGAAATTCTTTCATTAAACTCAAACTCAGGATATGTTTCACAATATGCAACACTTCTCTCTATTTATTCATATTTCTATATGTCCAGATTCCCCCTCTCTTCTCTCCCTTGCCATGACCATGTTCTTATAGAGTTCAGGTCATGATTTACAAGGAAGAGATCATTAATTACATGCTAATCAAATCTGATGGTTACTTGATTGCTTTGCTAAACTAGGTTACTTCCACCCAACAATATTCTCAATATCATTGGCATCTAGAGATTTAATCAACCACCAAATCTTCACAGGTGGAGGTACCAGAATCAGACAGTCATGTTGGTACCGGAATTAGACAGTCACATTGGTACCGGACTATAACAGGAAAACTATGTTATTTTATTAATCCACTCCAAAGCGCCTTCCATGACTCTGTAACCATAGTGAATTTTAGAAAACAGCTCACTTGAGACCTAATTGGCCATGCTGGGAGAAAAAACCATGTTTTATAATCTTTTGATTAGCTTCCATGTGCACGCAAATCGAGGCACAAGTTGGCAGTTTGAAATTTTTATATTTTCCAAAATATTCCCCCTAAGCTCGAGGTCCACATGTGCGAGCTAGGAAAATTCTGACTCACACGCCCACATTTCGAAGACATTCCCAATAAAAACCATGTCCCCAATTTTATTCTAGAAGACTTCAAAATTCGACTTTTACTCTAGTACCGAATGACTGGAAATGTCAACGATCAAGGCTACCTAGTCATCCAACCTATTTATTCAAATCACACCATTAGAAGATATTTTTTTAATAAATTAACACATTTTCACTAATAAGAATGTACAAAATATGCATAAGTATTGAACTACCTCATGGGCTCTTCTTAGGTTACACTTTTACACCAAGTACGGGAAAACCAGGTATGTAACGAGGCTAGTTGATCGAATAAAATGATTAGAACATGTATTAAAACATGACAAAATGAAGTCCCAACATTCCCCCATGCCTAAACTTCAAAATAGACTTGAAACACCAGTTCATGTTGGTCAACCCCACATGCCTACTTAATTGTAGGTCTAAAGACAACCTGATATTCAACCAGGGTTTGGTACAATCGAAGGATCGGGAATCGAGTACCAAAACAAGTATACAATGAAATAATTCTTGCTGAGCAAAGTGTAAGTGACCATTCATAAGAGCATTTATTAACCGAGAGTGCAACAATCAAGTGACTATCATGATGACATGACATAATCAAATAAGAAGTGTGCTTTGTAATA
>JZKD02S1569454.1:679176-702941 GCA_000966675.3 Picea glauca
GCCAGCAAGCCTATTCAGTACTCCAGTGGGGTATTTGTGTTATTTACTGAGAGACATACCTTCCCCAGGTAGAATTCCCCATTGCCAATAGGCTTGTTCAGTACCCTGATGGGTTTGCCTAGTCATACCACAGACTGGTACTCGTTGCCAGCAAACCTGTTCAGTATCCAGGTGGGTTAGTCTCTTAAACCCTTTTTCTATCAGAGGCTTCTTGTCACATAATCACCTATTTTAATTTTTGTTAAAGATTTCTTTTGCACAGGTGACAAGGGGAGGCTCGTCTGAAAACCCTTTTACAAGTTGGGATGGTATTGGGTTAGAAGATATACTCTCTTATTTGAAATGTCTTTAAAGATTTGTTTGAAGGAAAAACAAACGCATGTATTTATGTTACTTCTTTAGAATATTCTAGATGTATCGTCTATCTAAGTTTGTCCATTAGAGAATGACCTAAAGTTACCTTAGGGTACTAATACAGAGAGTGATCATATACTAATATGCTACTCTTTAGTAAAGATAGTCCAATGATTATTGTTGAAGTGTAGTTAAGGTGAAATAGTTACTTATAGGCTAATATTTTTAATCCCTTTAATCATGTTGAAGTACTGATGATGTTTGTAATGGACTTTTTGATGAAAACAACCTCTAAACTTTAAATCAGATTAAGCATGGTTATGTTAACATTAATTCTTGTTAAGAGGGGTGGGTTGCTTTCTCTCCTTTGAGCCTGTAGCTCGAGCTACGAAGAAGAATGCCTAAAGTCTAGCAAGGGAAATTTATTCAAAGGGCGCAGTCATGAGTGCAAGGTGCAACACGTAGAAGAAGTCCTTTTCGGGCTTAAAATCAAGTGGGCATTTTGTTTTCAACGGCAAGGATTCATCGACGGAGAAGAGCTATACCCATATCACCATCTCGCGTCTTGGGACTTCATAAGGGGAGAATGCCAAAGTTTGACACTCTGACTCACAAGCTCGTGAGTTGTGAGAGGCGCTAGTACTTGAGCCCTAGCCGATGGTTACATGTAGAGGACGCTGACAAGGAAAGGAGCCAGACCCGTATCGCCATCTCGGGGATCGAGAGTTTGGAAAAGAGGAGCCAAGGGTCTTCGACCCACGAACTCACAAGTCACGAAATGTAAAAGAGATTTTAATGTTGGGACCATGATCCTAGGTCTAGAGTTGTTCAAATGGAGAAATAATCGTGGTTGTCGGTCTTTAAAAGCCAATCCAACCATTGATCATGGAGCAATCTCAGTCATCCATCCAAGGGGACACGTGGTGCGTGATTAGGCTCTATTGCCTCTTTGCGCATCACAAATTTGGAGGATGAGGATCAGCCTCCTCCCAGCCGCGAGATGCGAAGTGCTGAAGGCATCCAGGATTTGGGCCCACAGTACCAACGGATCAGGGTCATCAGATCAAAGAGGGACACGTGGTTCACAATTAGGCTCTATCGCCTCTTCGCGCATCATGACTTTGGAGAGAAAGAATCAGCTCCCTCCCATCCTCAAGACGTGAAGCATCGAAAGTGTTCAGGGATTGGGCCCATGGTCTTGGTGCGTGGTCACAGAGGAACATGCCTAGGGAAAAGGCGCTAGCACGTACCATATCATAAGACCAGTCCCAGAACGCCAACAGCATCGCGTCCGTCCATCCAAAGGGATGTGTGGCACTCGATCAAGCCATGTCGGCATTTTGCCTATTGTGACTTTGAATCACAAGGAGCAGCCTCCTCCCATCCATGAAATGTGAGATGTCGAAGGCGTTCAGAACTCGGGCCCACAGTATCGCCGAAAGATCACAGTTGTCCATCCACAGGGATGCATGGCGCCCGATTAGGCAATGTCGACATTTCGCCTATCGTGACTTTGAAGCACAAGGAGAAGCCTCCTCCCATCCATGAAACATGAGATGTCGAAGGTGTTCAGGACTCAGGCCCACAGTATCACTGAAAGATCGCAGTCGTCCATCCAAAGGGATGTGTGGCGCCCGATCAGGCCATGTCGGAATTTCGCCTATCGTGACTTTGAAGAGAAAGGATTAGCTCCTTCCTAACCCCGAACCCAAAAACACTGAAAGAACCTTTGAGGATAGGCACAGGGTCACAACCCGTGGTCACTTGGGGAAATAGAAAGAGTTGCGCGAAAGGGCCAAAAGGGATAGGTTTATCTGCAGAAGGGATCGTCGCGATCTCTAGGTGCCAGTCCGACTCGGTCTCAACCCTGGTTCCTGCTAGAAGTAAATGAAGGTGGGAGGAGGTGGTTGAAACCTCTCCTCACTCATTAATTGTAAGGTATGGAGGATCCAGTAGGCAGTCTACCTGAGACGGTCCTGTGTGTTGGTTTTCCTCAAAGAAGACATGTTGAGTCCTCGACTAACCAAAGAAGTATGCACACGCTAACTTAGCATTTAATGGCTCAGCTACCCCCTTGCAAGAGCCATGCACAGTTAAGATGGTGTCTGACGAAAGATTTTCATCCAATTTTGATTAAAGGGATGCCATGCCTTGAAGGTCCGAGCACACCTCTGTTGGGCGAATTTTTCTGAGTATATGTACTCAATTTTTTGTATTTTTGAAAGCATTGATGGTAGAGAAAAGCTCCCGATTGTAAAGTTTTAACAGAGGATCTAGTTCTCTGGTTATGTATCTGTATGTGAGATTTCTCATTTTATAATAGACAGTTTTCTTATCCCATCTAATTTCATCTCATACTGAAAGAGTTCATGATCGACTGATTCGCGTGAATTACTCTGACTGTGTTATGATAAAGGATTTATTTTGACACTGTTATATTCTCCAGTGTTGCCTATATTTGAGTGTAAGAAGATATTACATTCAAGTTTTTCTTCTACAGGTTGTTAGAAGCCTGATGCCTACAGCAACCCTCAACTTTTCCTCACAGAAGTCTTCCTCCTATTCACCCTTACTACAACTCATTGTCTGAAGTTTAACTAAGACCTCACCTACCTATGCATGTCCAGCCTAGTTTCAGAGTTAGAACAATATTTTTTCGAGTTTTATTCCCCTTGATCACCCTCTATAAATAAATCGTGACATAAACTGATGGGCATTGGGCTCTGCTCCTGTTGCAATCCAGGAGTTACTTCCCACGCCAACATTCTTGGCGTCATTGTCGGGAACGAAGTTGAAAACTCTCCCCAAGATTGAAAAACATTGAGCCTCTGATTCTGAAGGTGCATCAGGCATCAGAGCCTTTGAAGATTGCTACTGTGCACCTGGCGACTCCATTGTGACAACTCCACTGGAACGAACCAGTTGTTTTAGTTGTGGCTTTCAGAGGCAGACACATGTGGTCCCATCCATAGTTGCCTCTAGCTACACCTGTAGTTGATCCAAAGGTGATTTTCAAAAAAGGAAAGGCCTCTGAAAGAGAAACTTCCACCGCCGAACCAGGTAATCTTCCATCTCCTTTTGTAGAAACTCCATTTTCTTCTCCTCAGCTTCCTAGCAGACCTTTTTCTGAAGTTTCCCGTTTCCTAAATTTTGAGAGTGTTCATGTTGAGTTTTCCCCTCCTGGTCTGGGATTGGAGGGAGAAATCCTTGTCACTCCCATTTCCCCTAAAGTTGTACCTTGGCGTGGACCTAGGACCACAACAGACTTCCCCACTCCTAGATTTTCCACTCCTCCTCTTGTTATTGTTGCCACTTTTTACTGTTGCCACTTTTTCACAGAGAGAAGCAACTGTTGACTCAACCAGTTAGACTTCTCCTTAAATCCCCCATTGTTTCCTGGAAGCTCATTCCCAGTATCCCCTTTTCGATCCCCTTCCCCTCCGATTTCTCCTCCACCTAATATCCCTATGGCAGGAACAAATCCCCCTATGACTAGAATGGAGGCTATTATAGCCACTAGGTATGCTCCCCTTGTGTTACCTCAACCTCTCAATGCCCTCCCATCAGATGGTTACCTCAAGCAGTTGCCCAAGTTTACAGGCGAGGGGGACATAACTGCAAAAGAACACATCGAAGCCTTCTACATTTTTACAGACGGTCATGTTATCATGCATGCAAATGTATGGATGAGGATTTTTGTCCATAGTCTTGAAGGCGAGGCTAGAAAATGGTTTAGGGCCTTGCCTCCTGGATCTATTGATGGGATTGAGGCTTTGGATAGTGCCTTTTTGAGACAATGGGGAGACAAAAAGGACTTCATGTATTACATGACTGAGTTTGGGTCTTTGAAGAGAAAGGAAGGAGAGTTTGTCTCTGACTTCTCCAAAAGATTTAATAAAATGTATAATAAGAACCCCACCGAGATAAATCCCTCCAAAGATTCTGCAAATATCACTTATGCAAGCGCTTTTGACCCTGATTTCTACCTCCTGTTGAGGGAAAGGAGAACCACCACTCTGGCTCACATGCAGGATGCAGCCGTGGAACTACAGTCTAACATATTGGTTGTTGACTGACTCAGGAATAAGGCTGACAGAGACGTATCCAAGAGAAAAATAGAGGCCTCCCCATCTGATTCCTCTCCCCTTCCCCTTCATACGGATGAGGTAGCTAAAGTAATGAAATCCCTTTCGCCTAGGATGGAGAAGTGAGAATTAGAGGGGAAGCCCACGTACAGAAACCCCCAAAATACTAATAACAGAGGTTTCAGGAGGCCTGGTAACAATATGCCATAGAATTTTCCAAAGGATCAAAGAAGTAGAGATAGGGATGATCAGAGGATTCAGACCCCTCTCCAGAATAGCCTAGTTGCTCATGAAGAAGGGGAGGAGGTGGAAGAAATTGAACCTAAAATTCACTGCATTGAAGACACCTCCCCTTTTCCCCATTTGACTCAATATGCATATGAAGAATCCCTTATGAGCATCCAAATCAATGAGTTGGGTAAAGGAGAGAAGGCCAACAATACCCCTAACAGATACCATCTCCGGTCAAAGAAGATAGATGATACTTTTGACTGCCAGAATCAGCCCCTCATAGCAAACAGGCCTGCTAAAGTTGTTGCCGCAAATACTAAAGAAGAGAAAACTCATAATGCTTCGCCAGCAGCCAAGGAACTTGTCTCTGAGGTAAGGGAAGCTCCTAAGTCTCTCTCCTCCTTTAGTTTTTAGAATCAGATTTAGAAGATTAGAATTCCTGTACCCCTATCCGAACTAGTTAAAAATGAAGATTTCAAAAGGTCCCTCTACAAGCTGCTACAATCTGAGCCCCCCTAGCCTTCCACGGACTCAATAAATATTCAATATGAAAATCCAATAGTTGTCCTAGGTCCCATGGTAGAAGATAGAGATGATTCATCCCCTCCTTTCTACACATCCCTGAACATACATGATAAAGTGTTGCATAACTGCCTCAAGGATTCAGGGGCTTCCCATAACCTTATGCCCAAAATAGTCATGGAAGAATTGGGACTGGAGGTGAAAAAGGATTATCATGATTTGTACTCTTTTGATTCAAGGAGGGTGCAATGTCTTGGACTCATCAAATACTTGGCAGTCTCTTTGTTTCAGCTGCCAATGAAGAGTGTGGTCATGGACATTGTAGTGGTCGACGTTCCTCCCAAGTTTGGCATGCTACTATCAAGATCTTGGATTAAAAAGCTTGGAGGAACATTACAGATGGATCTCACATATGCTACTATTCTAGTCTTTAGAGGGGAACAGAGGAGGTTGTACAGAGAAGCTCAGCTATCCTATATTGTAAGTGATGAAGAAAACCCCGCCAATCATCCCATCTTTACAGTGGACACTAATTTGGGGTCTAGTTTATTGAAGATCACCGATGCTCATGAAGCCCCTTTCCAAATTAGAAATCAACCCTTATTTTATCATGGGACACCTCCTCCAAACACCTCCATTTGGAAAATGTTTTTCGACGGAGCTTCTTCTAGCGAAGGTGTTGGCGTTGGAGTGGTTTTCATGTCACCTTCTCAAGAGACAATATTCATGTCATACAAGCTGGAATTTGAAACCACCAACAATGTGGCAGAGTATGAATCTCTTGTTCTGGGTATGAGGGATGCAAAAGAAATGGGAATAAGGGAGATGGTAGTGTTCAAAGATGCAGAATTGATAACCCAACAAGTCAGGAATTTCTATTAGGCCAAGCATCCTCGGCTCAGAAGTTATAGGAATGAGGTATGGGACCTCATCGATAATTTCTTCTCGGCTTTCAACATTTCTTTTGTCCCAAGGGAAGAGAATACTTCAGCCAATTCCTTAGCGGTCTCAGCTAATCTGGTCAGGATCCCTCTGCCGCCGAAGATCAATTGTGGGGTCGAGATAAGAAACAGGCCATCCATCCCAGACAATGTAAAGCATTGGAAGGTATTCGACGATGACCTTGAAATCGAAAAATTTCTTCAATCCGTCGATGAGTTTTCTTCATTGCACATTGATCAAGACCCTGATCCTGAAGGTGACCCTCCCTCTGAGGTATTCTTAAATAAAATTATTAATCACCATATTATTCAGTTGTCCAGCAATCACATTCCAAGTGGACTAGTCCCTTTAGAAAGGTTGTTTGATGGGAATGGTGTGGCAATAAAGGGTAGGGTTTCAGATGAAGATGATGACACAGTTGAGTGCAACATTGGCACACAGGAGGAGCCTAAGTTTGTCAAGTTGTCAAGCAGCCTGACCCAAGAATAGAAGGCCAAATAAACTGAACTATTAAGAGAATTTGTCAATGTGTTTGCATGGACCTATGCATAGCTCAAGACATATGACACATCTGTCATTGAACACAAGATCCCACTGAAAGAATAAGCTAAACCATTTAGGCAGAAGCTAAGACAGATAAATCCCATGTTGCTTCCTGTCATGGAAAAAGAGGTGAAGAAGTTGTTAGATTCCCAAATCATTGTCCCCTTGAGATATTCTGAATGGGTGGCCAATTTGGTCCCGGTAAGAAAGAAAAGTGGAGAAATCAGGATCTATGTCGATTTTAGGAACCTGAACAGGAGCTCAAAGAAAGACAATTATCCCTTAACTAACATGGAACACATATTGCAGAGGGTAATTGGTGCATCTAGGATATCCATGATCGATGGTTTTTCTGGTTATAACTAGATATCAGTCATGCCCGAGGACAGGAAAAAAATGGCCTTCACCACTCCTTGGGGCACATTCATGTATGCCAAAATTCACTTTGGATTGATGAATGCAGGAGAGACATTTCAGCGGGCCATGGATATAGCCTTCATTGGGGAAAAAGATTAGTTTGTGGTGATCTATCTAGATGACATCACAGTCTTCTCTAGGTCTGACAAAGAGCATTGTTGTCACCTGAGAAAAGTGTTCTTGAAGTGTCAGAGGTTTGGCATATCCTTAAAACCAAAAAAATATTTGTTTGTTATGATGGAGGGAAAGTTGTTAGGACATATAGTATCAGCAAAAGGAGTGAGAATTGATCCCAACAGAGTAGAGGCAATTCAGACCCTATCACTTCCCAGGTCTAAAAAAGAATTCCAGGCCTTTCTAGGAAATATTAACTTTCTGAGGAGGATCGTCTCAAATTTTTTTGAACTAGTGAAACACATCACAACCATGCTCAAAAAGGGGAATGAAGTGAAATGGACCGCTGAACCCATGGAATCTTTTGTCTAAATAAAAAGGGCATTGACTGAGGCACCTATGTTGATCAGTCCTGACTATTCCAAAGACTTCCTAGTCTTTTCTTCCGCTTCTTTTCATAAAGTATCAGCAGTCTTATTATAGAAGAATTAGGAAGGGCAAGAGAAACTCATTGCCTTCTTCAGTAAAGCATTAAGAGATGCTGAAATCGGGTATGAAATCATGGAGAAATAGGCCTATGCCTTGGTGAAAGCTCTCAAAGCTTTCAAAGTCTATGTCTTTCACTCAAAAGTGACTGCATACATTCCTTCAACCTCACTGAAGGACATCCTTGTACAACCTGACATAGATGGGAGAAGAGGTAAATGGATTGCTAAGATCCTTGAGTTTGACCTGAAAATAAAGCCCACCAAGTTAGTTAAGGGGAAGGGTTTAGCCAAGTTGTTGGCTGAATCCAATTGTAAAGCCTTGGGGATCAGCTTCATCAATGCTTGTTCAGAAAATCAGCAAGCTAAGTCATCCGATAAAGGTTCTCAGGGTGGCTTATCACTAGTAAAATGCACCTTCTATAGAGATATCTTGTATTTTCTGCAAGAGTTGAAGCCTCCTGATGGAATGGGAAAGAGTAAGGTGAGAGATTTAAAGCTCAAGGCAGTCAAATATTGCCTCATTGACCGAGTCTTGTATTGGAGACACCCTCTAGGGGTGTTGCTAAGGTGCCTAAATCCACAACAAGCCCAAAAAGTTATGTTTGATTTTCATAGCGGCCTTTGTGGGGGGCATCATTTCTGGAAGACCACATCTCACAAAATGCTCAGGGATGGGTATTACTGGCCCACTTTATTTGCTGACGTCTACAGAGAAATCAGAGCCTGCATCAAATGATAGAAGTTCTCAGGAAAGCAACAGCTTAGACCACTACCACTGAAGCCTGTAGTGGCTTCAACACCTTTTCAACAGTGGGGGATGGACTTCATCGGGGAAATCCATCCTCCCTCAAGTGGTCAAAACAGATGGATCCTAACTGCAACAGACTATTTCACCAAGTGGATAGAAGTTTCCCCCACCAGAAGTGCATCGCACAAAGTAATTATCATCTTCCTAGAGGATATCATAGCCAGATTTGGCTGTCCCAGCAGGATTGTCACTGATAATGCTTCTTCGTTCAAATCTGAGCCTCTGATTAAGTTCTGTGAGCAGTTCCAGATCTCACTAATTCACTCCACCCCCAATTATCCTCAAGGAAATGGACTGGCAGAATCTTCCAATAAAAGCCTAATCAAGCTCATTAAAAGGTTATTGGAAGGCAATAAGAGGGCTTGGGATTCAAAGCTCAAATTCACCCTATGGGCTGATCGAGTGACAACGAAGAAGTACCTAAGCACCTTGCCTTTTCAGCTGGTCTACAGAACAGAAGTGGTTTTTCCCACTCATCTCACCTTACCTATAGCGAAGTTCCTTCAAGATTATGAAGGAGAGATGGATCATATGGTCAGAAGGATTCGTCAGATGGTAGAAGTACAATAGATCAGGGAATAGGTGATGAACCTAGCTCATAGTCATCAGTAGAAGGTCAAACACGCCTTTGACAAGAAGGTCAGGAAAAAGAATTTTGAGATCGGGGATTTGGTTCTTAAGTGGGATGCACCCAAACAGGATAAGGGAAAACACAACAAGTTTGATGCCCTATGGATCAGGCCCTTCAAATCTCTAAGTTTTTCTCAAATAACATGTACAAGTTGCAGGATTTGGAGGGTGAAGAGGTTTTCAACAACCCAGTAAATGGGCATTTTCTGAAGAAATATTTTGTTTGAGCCTTAGACGGCTCCTTTGTTTGTAAATATTGTCCTTTTGGTTCTGTGTTTATTTTTATTTTTCAGCTTAGTAAATGACTCCATAGCCCAATAGCAAGGCACTGAAGCTACAAATGAGTTCTTAGAGCATCACAAGGATGACTCTATACCCCATGGAGCCTAATGTTAACATTAATTCTTGTTAAGAGGGGTGGGTTGCTTTCTCTCCTTTGAGCCCGTAGCCCGAGCTGCAAAGAAGAATGCCTAAAGTCCAGCAAGGGAATTTTATTCAAAGGGTGAAGTCATGAGAGCCAAGCGCAACACGCAGAAGAAGTCATTTTCGGGCTTAAAATCAAGTGGGCATTTTTTTTTCAACGGCAAGGATTCATCGACGGAGCAGAGCTATACCCGTATCGCCATATTGCATCTCAGAACTTTGTAAGGGGAGAATGTCAAAGTTCGACACTCCGACTCACGATATCGCGAGTTGTGAGAGGTGCTAGTACTTGAGCCCTAGCCGACAGTTATGTGTAAAGGGCGTTGACAAGGAAAGGAGCCAGACCTGTATCGCCATATCGGGTATCGGGAGTTTGGAAAAGAGGAGCCAAGGGTCTTCAACCCATGAACTTTCGAGTCATGAAATGCAAAAGAGATTTTAATGTTGGGCCCACAATCTTAGGGCCAGATTTCTTCAAATGGAAAAATAATCGTGGTCGTCAGTCTTTAAAATTAAATCCAACCATTGATCAAGGGGCAATCTCCCGTCAATCCAAGGTGACACGTGGTGCGCGATTAGGCTCTATTGCCTCTTCATGCATCACGACTTTGGAGGACAAGGATCAGCCTCCTCCTGGCCACGAGACGCGAAGTGCCAAAGGTGTCCAGGATTTGGGCCCACAATACCGCTAGATCAGGGTCATCATATCAAAGAGGGACACGTGGTGCGCGATTAGGCTCTATCACCTCTTTGTGCATCGCAAATTTGGAGGGAAAGGATCATCTCCCTCCCATCCACGAGATGTGAAGCACCGAAAGCACTCAGGGATTGGGGCCATGTTCTTGGTGCTCGGTCATAGAGGAGCATGCCTGGGGAAAAGGCACTAGTGTGCACCATATGATAAGACCGGTCCCAGAACGTCGACAGCATCGCAGTCGTCCATCCAAAGGGACGCGTGGTGCCTAATCAAGCCATGTCATCATTTATCCTATCGTGACTTTGAAGAACAAGGAGCAGCCTCCTCCCATCCATGAAACATGAGATGCCAAAGGCGTTCAGTACTCAAGCCCACAGTATCACTGAAAGATTGCAATCATCCATCCAAAGGGATGTGTGGCACCCGATCAGGCCATGTCGGCATTTCGCCTATCATGACTTTGAATAGCAAGGATCATCTCCTTCCTAACCCCGAACCCAAAAATTCTGAAAGCACCTTTGTGGATAAGCGCAGGGTCACAGCTCGTGGTCACTCAAGGAAATAGAAAGAGCTGTGCAAAAGGGCCAAAAGAGCCAGGTTTAGCTGCAGAAGGGATCGCCGCAATCTCCAGGTGCCAGTCCGACTCGGTCTCAACCCTGGTTCCTTCTAAAAGTAAATGAAGGTGGGAGGAGGTGGTTGAAACCTTTCCTCACTCATTAATTGTAAGGTATGGAGGATCTGGTAGGCAGTCTGCCCGAGACAGTCCTGTGTGTTGGTTTTTCTCAAAGAAGCCATGCCAAGTCCTCGACTAACTAGAGAATTCTGCACATGCTAAATCAGCATTTAATGTCTCAGCTACCCCCTTGCAAGAGCCATGCATATTTAAGGTGGCGTTTGACGAAGGATTTTTGTCCAAGTTTGACTGAAGGGACACCATGCCTTGAAGGTCCGAGCATGCCTCTGTTGGGTGAATTTTTCTGAGTATATGTACTCAGTTTTTTGTATTTTTGAAAGCATCGATGGTAGAGCAAAGCTTCCAATTGTAAAGTTTAAATAGAGGCTCTAGTTCTCTAGTTATGTATCTATATGTGAGATTTCTTGTTTTATAACAGACAATTTTCTTATCCCATCTAATTTCATCTCATACTGAGAGAGTTCATGATCGACTGATTCGCGTGAATTACTGTGACTATGTTATGATAAAGGATTTATTGTGACACTATTATATTCTCCAGTGTTGCCTATATTTGAGTGTAAGAAGATCTTACGTTCAATTTTTTCTTCTACAGGTTGTTAGAAGCTCGATGCCTACAGCAGCCCTCAGCTTTTCCTCACAGAAGTCTTCCTCCTATTCACCCTTACTACAACTCATTGTCTGAAGTTTAACTAAGACCTCACCTACCTGTGCATGTCCAGCCTAGTTTTGGAGTTAGAACGATATTGTTTCGAGTTTTCTTCCCCTTGATCACCCTATATAAACAAATCGTGACATAAACTGATGGGCATTGAGCTCTACTCCTGTTGCAATCGAGGAGTGACTTCCAATGCCAACAGGTTCTTATCAAGCAACAGAGGAAAAATAAATTATATCTTCTCAGTCAAGAAACAAAACAAAAATAAATCAAAGCAATTGAACCAAAATAAATTAAAATGCGTCCCTTTAGCCAGCAACTGAACCAAAAGAAATTAAAATACTTCCCTTTAATCAACAACTGAACGAAAAGAAATTATTTCTTCTAGGCTTGCATGAGAGATTCCATTTGATGTTATAGCCAACTCCTTGGTTTCAGCTCGAATGGCACACAATAGGTTTATGATTTGCAGGCCTCACAGTGTGACTGGAATACTTTGCTTATGTGTATAGGATCTTCTTCTTGAATGTCTGATGGTTCACTATCAACCAAACTATAAGCAATCTGGGCATAATCTGGCACTGTTTCTGCAACTGCTATTTTCAAGTATAACAACACATGTTTCCATTTATCATCTGAGAAAAGACTACCAGCATTGTTCATCAAACGAACAAAAGAAGACACCCCAATTCTAGCCAAACTTTGGACCCACTGCTTTATAAAGTTTGTTAGAAACTCCTTCACTTTCCCAAGTAAATGGTTTATTGAATCATAGAACTTGACAAAAATATCAACAAGTAGTTGCAGTGCCAATGTACATGTTTCAAAAACCCAAGCATCGTCATCAAGATCATTATATTTGTTTTCAGATTTAACAAGCATAGCAGTCATTTTCAAGTATAACAATTATCTTCACTTTATCATGTTATCATTTGCAAAGAAAAACAAGATTGATGAATAACTTTTAATAAATTAACGGATTTCTTTACAGTACCATATTATGACAAACTTGTTGGTACTAGATTAAAATAGTCTCTTCTGGTACCAGACCAGCACAGATCTGCTAGTACCGGACCAGTACAGGTGTTCTAGTACCGGACCAGCACAGTACTGAATTATATGTTGGTGCAATGGTTTCCCTGTAATCTTGGTGGTTTCTTGAAGTTCAAATAATCATCAATTGAGAAGTAACATTGTCTACATAGTAAAACAGAGAAGTAATGTTCCGGCTGCAAGGTGTGGCACTACAAAACTCCAATACCCATCAGTACTTTCTTTATTCAAACAATTTAGAAAATATAGAAGTCATACTCTCTAAAGTTAATTTATCATTTTAACCATTGCAAAGGATATAAAGTTTAACCAACAATATCTTATACCAATGTTTATGTACTAGAATTTTTGGTTTTGGTACCAAACTAGCACAAAGTGCCAGTACTGGACTATCACAGGCTGCCAGTATTGGATAGGGTTTCAGTACCAGATCAGCACTGGCGTTTTGGTACCAGATCAACATAGCACCAAATGACATGTTGCAAGCTTCCCTGTATCCTTGTAAATTTGAAGTTCAAATGCTTCGTAAATTTACTTTTGAGGATTCATACTCCTAACACACTAGTAAAAAAAATAAAAAATAAAAAAAATTGAAATTGCAGTGAAAAAGTGAGGCAAAGAGATTAATGGTCATGCTCGTAATGTGGAGATGTGAAAACCTCCCTTTTTTGAAGCATTGTCCACCTGTTCCAGTTGTCACTTTCATTTTATTGGAAAACAAAACTTATCAACACACCTAATCACTTTAATTTTTGTAGAAGATACAAAAAATGATGTTGCACCAAACTAACAACAATATGCAACTTTTATTTACTTATTTACTATCCTTCCTAATTGAGAAAGAGCAAGCCTTTCTTCAAGTATATGAAAATTTCTAGTGCAGCCATGTGCGAAACAAATTTATAAGCAAACTCATATCCAAATATGGAAAATATACCTCAATGGTTGTCCGGACATGAGAGGCCAGCTACTCTTCTAGGAATGATGCTGTGAATTTTCAAATAAGGGAGCAATATGGTAGTTTACCTACTATTTGTATCCAACCTTCAATATAATCTTGATTTTCTTGGCTTATTAGATCTTCCATTATCATGTCAAGTAAATCTTTTTAAATATGGTCTTCATTGATAAAATCTGGTGTCAGGCAGGCAGGAGACTCTTTAATTTCAGGTTCCAGCATCCACTATTTATCAGTTGTGGTCCATGACTCTTGAATCTCCTCTAGATGTTGTTTATGAACTTCTGGATCTGCTACATTGTGTGGCTCATGAGTCTCTTTCTCTTCTCTTCCTCCTTGAGATATAGATAAATCTCTGACTGCAACCAAAACTTGGTCCACCTCAAATGCAGATAGGCCTTTGATAGCAATGAGGATTTTCTCCACTCGAGATGTAGGTAGGTATCCATTTGCTATCAAAGTTTGTGAAATTCCTTGGAGTACCATTTCTTCCTTGGCTCATCAAACTCTTAATCATCATTCTTCTATTGGCTGGTAGATCCTGTCTCGCAAAATGGATTAGTACTCGGTGGTTCTTACAACACCCCAAAAATGGTTTATCTTTAAAGAGATTGAAATTTTAATCTAAAACTACTAATTGCAATAAAACTCACCAAACTTGAACTCCTCACTTACTTGGACCCCGTTGTCACCAAGTTATCCTTTCACATGAGTTAGTTCATTAAAAATAAAATTCATAAATAAAAACACACTTTGCATTAAATGAAGAAGACAACCTGGCTTCGGAGAACCCCACTATAGTGGTCACGTGGCTCTTGACACACGTCTTAAACTTTTTATTCTCCTCCCTCAAGTAGTCCTTAAAACCATTGAAACAAACCAAACTAAAATTACCTCTTACCGTTTGCAACTCCCCGGAAACGGTGCCAAAATGTTGTGTTGATTTTATGTTTAGTATAATGCACTCATTAATTATCAATCCAGGATTCGTAATCAACAGAGTTACAAGACACCAGTAAGAAAGGTAATTTCTAACATCATGAGTATAGAAATATGTATACTGGAAAC
Organism: Picea glauca; assembly: GCA_000966675.3. Taxonomy (NCBI): domain Eukaryota; kingdom Viridiplantae; phylum Streptophyta; class Pinopsida; order Pinales; family Pinaceae; genus Picea; species Picea glauca. The sequence continues at coordinate 693,862 of JZKD02S1569454.1, forward strand.
AAATAAAATAGAAAACTAAAATGCACTTTGGTTGTCTTTCACAGAGAGGCTATCTACTCCATTATGGCACATGCAAGTATGAAATGGATTTGGTTTGATAGATCAAATCTGCTATCTGACCCAGAAAACTAACTATGCAATCCACACTTCTGAAAGGGAAATCACACATCAATCATCAAGACATAGCATGGGTAGTTCAATAATCAATATACTGAGTATGTTGTGGTTCACAATGTGTTGTTGTGAACTTCACTAGTTCTCTTTCAGATATGTTTGACTACTGTTGCCAACATTCATGTCTATGGAACAAAATCAAATTCATAAAAACAGAGCATATGAAAAAACAGAGCGAGTAAAGATCTCTAAGCAATCACATAATGGAAATCCTAGTCTAAGTTGTACTACTATCATCTGACAGGGTTAAAGCTTCAGCTAATTTAACATTTACACTATTGAAAACAAATGTTAATGCTAATCTACGAAGATGGTGATCTTTGTTGGCGGTGGGCCCTTGCCGCTTCAACATGTCAACTACTGAAGTCTACGGTAAGATCTTCTTCAACCCACACATTACCCTCACTCAAATCTTAAAACATGAAATTAGATTATACCAACAACTCAATTCTCATTCATTCCTCAATGATCAAAACATGGACATAAATGAAATTATTTCATTAAACTCAAACTCAGGATATGTTTCACAATATGCAACACTGCTCTTTATTTCTTCATATTTCTATATGTCCAGATTCCGCCTCTCTTCTCTCCCTTGCCACGACCATGTTCTTATAGAGTTCAGGTCATGATTTACAAGGAAGAGATCATTAATTACATGATAATCAAATCTAATGGTTACTTTATTGCTTTGCTAAACTAGGTTACTTCAACCCAACAATATTCTCAATATCATTGGCATCTAGAGATTTAAGCAACCACCAGATCTTCACAGGTGGAGGTACCGGAATCAGACAGTCATGTTGGTACCGGAATTAGACAGACATGTTGGTACCGGACTATAACAGGAAAACTGTGTTATTTTATTAATCCACTCCAAAGCACCTTCCATAACTTTGTAACCGTAGTGAATTTGCAAAAACGGTTCATTTGAGACCCAATTGGCCATGCTGGGAGAAAAACCCATGTTTGATAATCTTCCGATTCGCTTCCATGTGCACGCAAATCGAGGCACAAGTTGGCAGTTTGAGATTTTTCTATTTTCCAAAATATTCCCCCTGAGCTGGAGGTCCACACATGTGAGCTGGGAAAATTCTGACTCACATTCCCACATTTCAACGACGTTCTTGATAAAACCCATGTCCTCGATTTTCATCTAGAATACTTCAAAATTTGACTTTTTTTCTAGTACCGGATGACTGGAAATGTCAACGATCAAGGCTACCTAGTCACCCAACCTGTTTATTCAAATCACACCATTAGAAGATCTCTTTTTAATAAATTAACACATTTTCACTAATAATAACATACAAAATATGCATAAGTATTGAACTACCTCATGGGCTCTTCTTAGGTTACACTTTTACATCAAGTACGGAAAAGCTAGGTATGTAAGGAGGCCAGTTGATCAAATACAATGATTAGAACATGCATTAAAACATGACAAAATGAAGTCCCAACAGATGTAATTGAGCGGGCTCATCACCTAGTTCTGGTGTTCCAACTGTCAGGGGCGCAGTGGATACTGCACAGCTGGACTGTAGTGCATGTTCCACGCCTTGGAGCTCATCCCTAATCCAACTGAATAAATCCTCCTTCTTAGATTATTTCTTCTCTGCTATCTCTAGTGAAGCATTATTCAGTGTTGTGACGATGAAGTCGAAGTCGTCTGATGTGAGGGTGGTGTCGAATTTGGTTTTGGTTTGTTTCGTTTTCTTCCTTGAAGAAGGTTTCAGAGGGGAAACCTTCCTTTTCTTCAAGGGATCCTCCTCATCTCTTGGCGCGTAACCTTACCTTTCTTCTATTTGAATTATTTGACATCACCTCCTTTCTCTACTGAGATGGATGTGGTCTTCACGGATGCACTGTCTAAATCGTGGACCTCTTCAGTATTCTTTATCTTGCTAGGTCTGGCTGTATCTGGCACAGTTTCATGGCTATCAACATCGGAGATCTCTATGGGGTCCACTGGAACAAGGAGGTCCGCCGACCATTCCTTGGTAATCTTCTCCAAGTCATCCATTGTTAACTTGTAGTATGACTATAGTTGTTATTTATGCTCATCAGCGCACACTGTGATATAGATAAAATGGCGGTCCACGTTGAATTTCATCAAGGTTCTAAACCTGTGAAATGTGTTCGGGGTTATGCGAGGTGTGTCATGTATGGATACCTTCAACTAGTTATAATATGTGTGGAAGATGACATTTGATTGCCACTTCTTTTTCATGTTGCTGGAGTACCACAGTGTACTAAACTTCATGGCCATAGGTTCAAATGGCTCAGTGTCCGGGAAGGTCTCACCTTCTGGCATCTCCCATGTGATGAAAGGGATCAGGATTAGAATCCATATGAAGTGGAATTCATATCCTTGAACCTGTGCTTCCCTGCAATCTACTTCTAGTTGGTTCACAAGTTACTTCACCCAATTCATCTGTAGTCCCTCCACGTACTTCCCTGTGAGGTCGACTACGAATCTAGTTACTTGGGTCGGTTGGTTCTTGTGAACTAGATTTCCTTTGATCAGCTGATAGGCAAGGTGCATTGCACCACTCTGGATAGAGGCTACCTTTTAGCCTCATGTGCCCTTCTCTACATCATCGTAAGTATCCTTTATTCACTGGTCAAGAGCATGATTTGCGATCTTTCCAGGGTAGAAATCTTGTGGGTTAGGGCCTTGCATGCTAAGCCCTGTGATCCGATTGATCAAATTCGGATCCACTGTGATGTGGCGTTTCAACCATAAGTATCCTCTATGATAGTAGGAAAGTAGCAACTTGACGCATGCGTTCACTTCTTGATTCCTCTCAAAGTGAGGTATATTCATTACATTAAGTAGTGTGGACTGTGCGAGGTTCATGGTCCACTTATGGGGAACGACCTTTGAATTATTTCCCTTGGTTCTAGTCAGATACTTGTATGGGGCTAGCATATTGTACACTTTCCTTTTGCCAAGTTGAATTCACTAAACTTCAACGCTGCAGTCTTATCCCGGTCTGCGCACACTACGCGTATACCCTTTAGAACGTACACAGTGACCAGTTCATATTCAAAATCTCGAGGCACATTGTCTCAATTTATTGCATCGCTCAGAAGTGGTAGATAATAAAGTAGTATTCTCAGAATCATCTTAGCATTAACGATATCATCTATGTGCTTCGTTTGTTTCTCAACAGTTGGTCGGCATGGTCTATCTCGAGCAGTGGACAAAGAGGCCTACAGTCCTCTCGTCGAATATGCTTGTACACCTGTAGACACTCCTCTCTCCGACATGACTCTTTCTGTCATCAATTTGATCAAAACTTCCTCAGCGGCTTTCTCTGCAATGCTCAATGCTTCTGACATATGCACTCGGGGTAAACAATTCGCGGGATCGGGGAACAACTCAGACATGGTAATGATATAGAGAACAAGAGAAAAATGATCACTGTATAAACTCGGCTTAGTCTGTGGGCTCAAATTCTCAATTGGAAAAAGTTGTCTCGGTGCATGGCGAGATGAGCTAAATAGGTAATTCGACAATGGTTGTCTTGCAATGGATATGAGCCTCCATTAACTCTTGTTCGATCTGTTATGGCGTGGTCCAAAAGTCGAATGACGAACCTTTATTTCTTTTATGTTCGTTCGGAGCGGAATTCGAATGGATATATCGGCCCCAATGACTATATTGCTTCGTCATGGCAAAGTTCCATGTGTCGCTATTCTGATATCTCGGCGAAGCTCCAATTCTGCAATTTTTCTTTCTGCGAGGTCTCCTCTAGAACCTCCTATAACCTTTCAGTATTAGCCCTCTTATTTCTTAACTTTCTATCATTTTTTTAGTGAGCTTCATCTCGGTAATGCTTTTCTCATTTTGATTCTTATCTTCTTTGGTCTTAGTTAACTCGTGTTGTTGAAATTATTTCCTAGGGTTCCTAGATAATACTTCTTCTTTGTGTGGGATAGGTAATTTAATCTTCTGAGGATCCTCTAGTGTTCTCTTAGCTTCGGCATTCGAGTTTCTAGTATTAAATATATGCGATCTTCTCTCTTGTTCCTCAATCAAGTGCATGATCCTTCTAGTCATAAAGTCTTTTAACTCTTGCTTCTTATGTTCCAAAACATCTTCTTCTTCCTTTCGTCGAGCTTGGTCTCTATCAATCCAAGAATTTCCTATTAGCATGGTAAACGGGGTGCTTTATTCGACAAATTTAATAATCTCAAAGTCTTCTTCTATCGAAGTTCCATTGATAGTCATAGGTATCCGAGCGAGCCTCCCACATAGGTTTACTAGCTTCCCTCTGAATAAACCTATTCCTCCTAGTGAAGGGATCATAGTAGGCCTTCCTATAGCTTCCCAGGTTCTCTCTGGCATAATATTCATATGTGTTTCTTCATCCAGAACACAGTCAATGTCGAAGTCTCCTAATCTTGCTTCAATGCATTCCTTTTCTTTAAATATCTCTGATAAGCTGACATGTCAGTGGTCATTCAAGGTTTCTTTCATCTGTAGCAATGCTTTCTCTGATTTTTTCTGAGGTTCGTCCATAGGTTCTGGATCTACCTTAGGGTTTTCTTGATTCAGGTTCATTCTTTCAAGCTTACCAATCATTCTAGGGCAATCTAATACTTCATGGTCTAGAGCTTTACAACAAAGACAACTAGATATTCCACCAGGGCATTCCTTAGCAAGATGTCTCGGTCTTATGAAACTATAACAGAGGGTTAATCCTCTCTTCCTTTTAAATGATCCCCATCTTCTTATGTACTGCGCACTAGGATCATATGAGTTAACTTGTGACAATTTATTTCTAGGATCCTGCATCCATTTGTTAGTCTGAACATTCTTCCTTTGCATAAGTATAATATATCTTTCACTATTCTTATCAGATCTACTCATATCAAATCTTCTTTCATCTATTAATGACCTATATTTCAAACTAGGACAGACTCTATTAAATAGACCTAGATATGTATTCTAGAAACGAAAATTTACACTTATCTTAATTCTACATGGCACAAAACTTCCAGACCTTAAAAATTTTAACTATTCTTACCTTTATTAGAGCAATGAGCTTGCAGATATTACCTCTTTCAGTCAGAAATTTCCACTTTTACCTTTCTTAGAGAACAAAGTGTTCAAATCTTTCTTCTTTTCTTTAGATCCAACTTTCTTTCTTTAGCACAAAGATTTACAAATCAAGTAGAATACTGCACACTAGGGCACAGATCTACGCACAAATCTTTCACAATTTCAGGATGAATCTTTGCACAAAGCTTCCTCTTTCTCAGTTCCTAGCAATCACAGTTTCAGGTCCCAGCAACAGAACCATTTGTTGGCGTAGGGGCAGACCCGGGGTTCAACGCTACAATAGCGCACCAAAAAAATCCTAACTACCGACCCTTTCGGCAACACCTGCGAAGTAGATGAAGTCTCACCTGAGGTAGAGGCAAGGGTGGTTGCAGGACTCAAGTGTCTACAACCTTATTTGGGACACAAATCTATGATTACAACACTTAATAAAGCACTTAGCACCATTAGTTCCTCAATATACAGTCAATAACCACTTCACTTATAAGACAGAACTTTGTAGTATTCACACTAATCTACATTATTCAATCACTTAGCATATACAAAAGGATCAAAATGAGCATATCAAGAACTAATCCTGAACATCTAGATCAGATCTAACATTCTCACATACAATAAGCACCAAGCATGAACAAATTTATCTAAACATATTAGAGCATTTAGCATATAACATATGAACACATCAAGACAAATCACAAAGCACACAACACAGTGTTTACGTGGTTCACCCCCACCCTGGGGCTACATCCACCAACTCTTTTTCTTTATAGTCTTCGGTCAATCGGTTACAAGAATAGAACCTCAAAACCCTTACTCCATACAGGACAGAAGAATTTCGCAACTCGCTAGATCCTTCTTCCTTGCATTACAACACAAAACCTTCTACAATCTCTCACAGGGACTTGCACCCAGCTCTACAAGCCTTACACAGTATGCACAGAGCACTTACAATCCCTTTATCACATAGATCTAGCACTTATCCATTCCTTTTGCACTTAGCACACTGGTCTCTTTCTACATTTCTTATCCTTCTATATATACATTACAAAATAGGCCTAAACATGGGTAAACCCATGGGCCAGCATCCCATTCCTGTACATATTCCCAAAAACCCAAAAAGGGGCCCAAAAGCGGGCCAAGATCCCGTGATCTCCACTTCGACTTGCGCTCATCCTTCTACAAGATTTCGAAGTCCTAAAATAGGTCAACATGACCAAGAAACTCCCAAAACTCGGTCAAGGGCCAACATGGTTTTTGTTGACATCCCTCCAAAGTTTCGCATGTTGTTGTCAAGGTCATGGGATGAAAAGTTGAAGGTCACTCTACAGATGGAAATGTCCTATGAAACTATACCAGTTTTTAGCTAGGACAGGAGACTATACAGGGAAGTATTGTTGAAGTATATGGTGAGTAGAAAAAGAAAAAAAAATAATCATCATATTTATTATGTTGACATTGAGGTTGGTTCATCAATTTTTTATAATGACATGTGCTTTGAAGAAGAAGATACAAAAATTGTTGAACTCCCTGTGAAAGATGAGGCACATCATCAAGCAGGGAAAATTTCTGATCGGAAAGACAATGGGGATGAAGAAATGTGTAATATGAATTTTTATGGAGCTTCTAGTAAGGAGGGAGTTGGAGCATGTGTTTGGATAATTCATCCTCAAAAAGGTTCAAATCTTTTCTCTTACAAATTTTCTTTTGACTGTACAAATAATATGGTTGAATATGAGGCATTGATTTTGGGTTTGAACACATTGAAAGACTTGGGGGAAAAAAAATAGTTGTACATGGAGATTATGAGCTTGTTATCAATCAGGTTAAGGGAATCTATCAATATAAACACCCTAGGATGAGGGCATACAGAAATATAGTTCTTGATATACTTGAAGGTTTTACAGAATATAACCTCTCATTGATTCCAAGAGCACAAAATTCGATTGTTGATGCATTAGCCACTTTAGCTTATGTTTTCAAGATCCTTATCTTTCCTAACAAAAAATATGAAATTGAATTCAAGAATAGACCAACATTACTTGATAATATCAAGTATTGGCAGATTTCTTAGGATGAAAAATAGGTAGTAATATTTCTCCAAATGACTGATGAGTTTTCCAACATAAATATTGATGATGAAAATTGTTTTGATCAGGAAGAAGATGCAAGCATTTTTTCAAATGATGATTGTTTCCAAAATCATATTGATGGTAGAGACATTATTTAGCTGAAAAATAATATCATCCTAAAGCGCTTGGTTCCATTGGAAAATATTTTTGACAATAATGATGTCGCAAGGAACCCCAAAGTCATTGCAAATGTTGAAGAAATAGAGGATTGTAACATTGGGACTTAGGAAATTCCTAAAATTATCAAACTATCCAAGACACTCAGTCCAGAAATCAAGGAGAGATATATCAGCTTAATGAAGAATTGATCTAAAAATGAAGAAGACTTGTATTCTTGAAAATATTTGCAAGTTAAATGTTTATGTGTTAAAAGAAAATCGATCAACTTTGCAACACAACTTTAATAGGATTTACTCATTCAAGATGCATATAAATAGCAACATAATCAATGAACAGAAAACACATAACACAACAAATGATAAAGGAGTTCACCCCTCTCTTGGGCTACATCTCCTGGTCCAACTTCCAATGGATCATTTGTATTATTTGCTCAAAGTGATCAAAAATGTTCTTTATAATGCTCAAAATTCCAAATAGACTGCTCCAATGGCTTCAAAACATCCAAAAACCCCTAGCTAGGCTTTTTCGGCACCTCATTTGGCCAAAAAATGAAGTATATAGGCTTCCTAGAAGTCTCCCCTTCAAGCTTGTTGTCTCTGCATCTACAAAATGCACCTCCCTTGGCTCAACCTAGCCCACACGCAATTTAAAGCGTAAAAACTTGGAACTAGGCACAACCACACAACCGTTCCAAACTGTCGAATAGTTACGCGTTGGTCGTAACTACCAAGGCCCGTGGGCACATCGTCATCACATGACCGCGCGCTATACAACAGGGCTTAAGTTTTTAAAACCGTTTGATAACCGTAATGTTAAACCTGCGTGCATATATATATATGTTGTTCACATGGCATACCAAACCATGCATTATTCAAATGGTTATAACATAGTTATGGTGGGTCTAACCATTGTAGCTCCGGTCGCATACAATATAACATATAACCACGGGTCGGGGCTTAGCCCCGACCCGGTCCACGCCCAAACATACATTTAAATGATGTTAAATATAATGCAATACATATATATATAAAGGAACATGTGTGGGCGCACTGGTTGGGCGACCAACAAATAGGTGACACATGGTGGCCTTTGATTGGGCCATGTGTCGCCATCCCATTCGCTGCCAACAAACCATGTCACATGCCAACTATCCAATAAATTTCTGCCACATCAGCATACAGTCTGCCACGTCATTCGTACTGCCTACCACGTCATCGTCCATACGGACTGTACAGTCAGCACCCATTTTTTGTATGTTTGCCATTTTGAACAGAACATGATATTTCTCGCTCCCAACATCCGTTTGAACCCAAATGAGTTGTGTTGGGTTCGCAACGATGAGGCCTACGCTCTCATTCGATTTGAAGCGATTCCAAACACTTTGAATTTTTGAGCAAAATTTGATCCCCTGATCACACCTCCCCATTGGAAAGATTTTCGACATCCAAAAGACTATTTTCAGTCTATTTTGAGATGAGGGTATAGTTCCCTCACTCTTCCAACCTCAATCCACTTGGCTTTGCTTGGATTTTTACCTTTAAGACCAACTCGAAGATACTCCACATTTCCTCATTTTGAAGTTCGCA
>JZKD02S1569454.1:724808-740162 GCA_000966675.3 Picea glauca
AATTTCATCTAAGTATGTGGACGAAGTAACTTGTGATGTTGTGTCGTTAAGAGAATGTGGAATGATCTTAGGTAGTCCATACTTATTTGATCGTAAGGCAATCTTCTACAGAACAGAAAATCAATATCAGTTCACTAAAGCAGGTCATGATTATGTGCTTCATGCTCATCGTGTTAAAGCAAATAAAACACTTCAAACAAGGGAACAATTAATGAATGTAGTTGTTTCAAATGAAGTAATTGATCTTAAGCAAGAATAAGATATGGTTGTTGAATGGAAAATCAATCATAAGTTTCTTCAAGATAAGCTCATGTCGTGCAGATATCTAAAGTATATCAGTTCATTTGCAGTCGTCTTTTTGATGCTGTCATTAGAAATGTTTTCTACATGGATGATAGTAGCTTCAGTAAGATGTAACAGGGTTGCAATGGCTAACAATATACTGTCAGTTGTCATGATTGTGTTACAGTTGATCTTGATGAGACAGGTGCACAGGACAGAGTTCAGAGATAGAGAGCAAGTCGGGTGGCCTATCCCCAGCTTGTTGACTAGTCAGTAACCTTTTGGGGACAAAAAGGTCTTATTGTGGGGAGGTGTGATCCGAAATCGGATTCAGAAGCCTGTCAGGGCTTGAAAAATGCTCAAAAATGAAAGTGCTCGAAATCCAACGAAACCAACACCATTGCATCTGTCTCATTTTCCTGATTCCGGTGGTATATTTACTTTGTCAAACGGAGTCCATATGGAGAATCTTTTGAGAGCATTCAGAGCAGAGATGCTGAGGAGAAGCCAAGTCAAAGCCAGTTTGAGGCAGGGAAGGCGTTGAGGAGGAGATGTTGTCGGACCATTTCTGAGAGCTCCGGACGTCCATTTCACGTGCCATTTTTTGTGCATGGTTCCAGAGATCTGGGTGAACATGAACAGATCAGTCTTGTAGCCATTCGGCATTGTAATGATGTACTATCGAGCTTTCGAACAGAAATAAAGAAGCCTCCCCCACAGAGAAAAGGCCCGGAGACGTAGGCAAAGTTGTGTCGAACTCCATTATCAACCTGCGTATTATGGTTTGATGTTTTTCATTGCATTTCAGATCTGCATATATGTAAATGGATGTATAATTCCTTTTATTTTCTCGTTCTTTCGCTAAGTTTCTCAATAGTTAATTAATGCATGCAAATAAAAACTCAACCATAAGTCATTCGAAAAATCCTGACGTTCCACATACCACTGGAGATGGAATGACATGTACTATACATATAGAATAGTATTACCTGAAAATATATCAAAAATCATACTGTTATCCATCAAACAAACTTGGGTCCATTACCCAAACTAGGGTTCTCCAGCTTCATATGGCCATAACTCTCTATCCGTGAGGAGTTATGTGATGTTTCACATACCACTGGAATTGGCATGACATGTACTACCCATATATAATAGTATTACCTTCAAATATATTAAAACTCATACCATTATACATCAAAAAAAACTTGGGTCCATTACCCAAACCTTTTTGCTACCAGAATTCGCTATTGGACTTCCTCCAAGGGTTTACATCAATCACTAAGGGTTGAAATAAATCTACAATATCACTCTCAAATGGTTGAAATCAATGAAAACCAATAATCCATACCAATTTTCCATCAACATGAGCCAACTCTCTGACACACTTTGCTAGTTGGAAACCATAGAGGAACCATTGAATCCCCATTGTTCCAAATGCTTGCAGAATATTCCTCCTATTATAGGAGGAGTCCCTAGTCTTTCCAAGTCACCGTATCAACCATCTCACACCCCCGTGAGTGATACTATTTTGGGATTATCTTTACTGGGTTCCACTTTGCTTGGGTCCAATTCCTAAGGTCATCCATCCACTAGTTCTCCTTCACAAGGAGGTGGGGGGGAAATTCTTCTCAAGGGAGAAGTACAACCCCACCAAACCTCTCTCAAGGAACAAGTCCACCACCTGCTCACATGATGACTGGAACTAATCCTTCACCAAATATACCTATGCCATACTTGCCATCCCTTAACATTCCTGATTTAACTAAACTCATGAATGATCCCATTTTGTATTATCCCACTTGGCCCAATATGCCTACCAAACTACCTTCAGATATTCCAAAGTTTGAAGGAAAACCAGGGGACGATCTCGCAAACCATGTTATGACCTTCCACTTATGGTTCTCTTCAAACAACATCATGGATGATTCCATCCGCTTAATTTTGTTTCAACGCACTCTTATTGGTTCCTTAGCCAAATGGTATGTGGATGAAAAATCAGGGTTCCATGTGACCTTTGAATCAATGGCCAAGGCCTTTTTTTCCTTTTTCCAACTACCAGTTCATCATGATATTGGCTAGAATTTATCTCGGAGTTCAAACAAACTATTGCTATCCACATAGCTGATCACATCCATGAATGGTGTTGGTGTCATAGTTTGTGTAAAGAAGAAACCACCAAAGAACAACGTCTTGATTGGTTTCTCAAATCACTTATCTCTATTATTGCCAGGGATGTAACATCCACCTTTCCTCAGATAGAAGAAGAAGCCATAAGAAAGTCTCAATAGTTTGACATCATCTATGCTTAATCATGTTACTTATACACAGTGTTACCTGATGCACCCAAACCCATATCATTTGGTCAGGAAAAACCTGGGATGTCCCACGTTGCAGATGGGTTAATTGGTTCCATGATGCACCACAACCCTTACAACCAACCGCCACCTATTTACAGTGCACCTAAATATCTGCAACACTATGGAGGGTCATCTTATTACCCTCCCCCCACTTACCAGCATCCATTTCCTATTTTTCCCCCTCAGTTGTTGGGGGGGGGCCCACTGGTACCCCAGATACATATTGTCCCTCAATCAAGTATGGGTCCACCCCAAACCCCTTCATGCAACCATAATATTTATGGAGGTACTTCAACTTCCTATATTCCATATGGCTCAACCCCCCAAAAAAATATGTACTTTCCATTTCCTGGTCCTCCACAGCTAGTTGCTCCTCCACAAGGACACCCACATGTCAGTGTTAATTTTGTTCATCCCTCTCCCATTCAACAGATTTAGTATTTTGAACAGTTGAATGCAAAAAATCCATCCCACCATCCAAATAATACCAAGAAGAAAGGGAAAAACCAAAATAATAATAACCCGGGACTAGGAGGAAATAACCCTGTTGACGGGCGTAAATGACACACCGTCAACTCGAAGGTCAAATCCGGACCGGGGTTGTCTAAATAACCCAAGATGTTTGGAATGAAGTGATCTGATGGGTTTAATGGCTCTATTGGCCAACTAAAATCCTAAAATAACAAAAGAAAAGAAACTAAGCTAAAGAAACTACAATACTATGAGCATGAATTATTTACAAGTGTTAAAATGGAAACATGAATATGAGCATGTGATTATGAACAGGGTAATTACAATTTGCAAGTTTTGTTGGATGTCTTGCGAAATCAATGTTTTTTGAAGATGTTTATGAAGTAGATAAAGAAAGCACATATATTTTATATTTTATGTTTTATATTTAAAATATAAAAAGCTAAAGAATACTAATCAAACATAATTGAAATAAGAATAGAATAACAGTCAAAGCTAATTTAAATTGCTCCTATTTCATTAATAAATAAACTAATAACAGAAATAGAATACGAGTAAACCTAACCTGAGATTAATCAACTAATGAGTTTATGTCTCTACACAAATTCAAACTCCCATATATCTTGCCTGTGAGAAAAACCTGTAACAGGCTTGTGCTAACATTCCCACAATAAACTCAAAGGTATTTTTGGAGCAAAGATATATGAGCAGAGTAATAAATATATAGATCTGGTGATCGTGTAATGATGAACACTTACAATAAAATAAATTTAATACAAAGCATTCATGTGATACATCATTTAACATCTAGCATAAATCAACGATATTCAAATGAAATATTGATCACAGATATAATATATGAACATCAAATTATGGACAGAATTAAAGTGTTGAATAAAATGAAATATCATATGTTGATAAGACTAAATATGTATAACATATTAATATTTCATAATATAAAAGGAAAAACATAAATGGAACAGTGTCACGCTGGTCTAAATTCGATATGTGAACAACTTGTCCATACATTCTTGAGAATTACATCTCCATAATGCATTCGAATCAAAGTTGCCTTTCCTAGAAAAAGTGAACAGTATTTAAAGTAATCTTGGATCTAAATACTCATATCTCACAGGATAGAGTTGAATCTTCCAAAATCAAGTAATATTACAAAAATATTGGATTGGAAACCACTCATACCAGATTTGGTTTATTTAAAATTAAATCAATTTTTTTTATAAAACATATAGAAGGAGTAACTATTAATCATTTAAGCGTATAATTGAAAATGTTTCTTCCAAGTAATCAGCAACAGAATCTCCCATTTCCTGAGAATAGCAAAACCAATTTTATATATTAGAAAAATCAATTGCTAATTACTAATTATTATTATTATTAAAGGACTGGCTACAAAATCGAAGATTCTGTAGCCTGTCTTAATTTTAGTAAATGAAATCAAAACTCAAATCTACTTATTTAGACCTAGATTACAGAAATCAATGAAATGAAAATAAAATGTTTTGCCATTAAAAATAAGCTAGAGAGGTATCAATCAGTTCAAAGTTTATAATTTCTTTGACACTGGTTGTATTCTTAATGACTATGTTTCCATATCTCTTGATTTGTTTCTTCTCCCTTTCTGCATTTTCCTTGAGATCAGGGTTTTCTTGCTTCAACAGATCGTTCTGAGTAGTCAAAGTTTTAATTCGGGCCTGTAAAATAGGAACATCGGTATAGTAACTCTCTACCGAATAGAGGCAGTTATCACAGGGTACCAGGGATATGGTGGATCTACACAAGACATAGTCGATCAGGGGTGCTTCAACCTTACCTGTTGTTTGTTCTAAATTGTAGTTGATACCCGAAAACCCCTTTTTACCTTTAATACATGGGGCTAAATTGGTCATCAAATCATATGGCTCGACATGGGTGATAACCTCTCTCTTGGAACACTGAATTTTGGGATCTTCCCGTGCTAGGAAATCTTCTATCTCATGATCTGAATCGTCATTTATCTTGATCATATCGATCGAGCTCATATGAGTATCCTTTCAGTTCCTTAATTTTCTAGAGATTAGGCAACGGACCTTCTTATTATTGAAACCCAAATTTGTGCATTGTTGTTTTTTTTCTTTATAGAGTTTCTTGACCTCAAAATTAACATTAACATTCAAACTATCATCATTCATAGGCACATGAGGTTCATTTCCTTTCAGTTTATCAGTCCCTTGTTCTGGATATCTTGCAGGCGAAAACCTACAAGACGATCATTTAACTAGAGGGTTTTTATTAATAAACTTTGGTCCATTAATTGAATTAACGAATTGGTTTTCAACCACTGTCTTATCTGAGTTAGGGTTTGTTGTTAAAAGAGGGTTTGTTGTAGCATCATATTGGGCGAAGCCATTCCTCATCAAAAAGGTCTCCCAACTGTCACCTATGGTCGACAGATGATACACCAACAATATTTTAACAAGTCCATGGTGGAATAGGCTCGAATTGACACCATGTCGTTCGTAACGTTTGGACATCTTATAGAGACTCATCAATAAGTAAAAGGGCATATATAAATCGAAACCTATGAAATTCATGAGAAAATGGATATGGTAGAGAAAAACCAATCTGTATCGACCTTTGCATGTAACAATTTTTTTAGAATTAACAGCAAACTATTCCATCTAGGTTTTAACAGAGCGATAGGAATATCTTTGACGTAGCAAGTGCTTTTACGAGATGTCATAAATAGACTCCAAGGGACTTCTTCTATCTGGGTATTTTTAATCCACCTCTCTCCCTTTGATGGAAGTCATGTTGCTTTTCTCATGAATTCCTCGGTCAATTCTAACTGTATGTCTCTAATCTTGGCTCTGAAACCATCAAAGGTTTGTGCAAAGGCATTTTCCACTTGAAGATCATAACCCTCAAATTTTTTGAGGAATACATCCCAGCCATGACTCTTTAGATCATCGATAGCATCTTCATGGGATAATAAGGCTTGGCATCCGTTCATATCTATGCGAATGAGGGGTGCCATGACCACTCTAACAAGGATGCAACAGAGATTACTTGGAATAGTTTTAGGTTCCAATCGTGCGAGAAACAAAAATAGATCTAAATAGAGAGTGGAAAAATGGAAATAGCAGAGCCTGTGGGTTATCATAACCTGGATAGTGAGAGTGAAAACCAGAGGATTCATTGTATTCCTTACCATCTCTCGCGATGAGTGCCAAAAACTACAGAGTACAAAACCCTATGCAGATAATGAATAGCTTCATTAACGTTTTGAACCAGCAAGGTAAGGTGAAAACGTGAGTATAGCAGGTCTGTACTCATTGGCATGAATGTTGATATGACCATTAAACTTATGAAAAGAATATCAAATAATTAACCAAATTTTTTCATGTACCAAAACAATTCGACAATGAGCTATCAAACTATTGAATTCATAACAACTGTATTAAAACCAAAAAAAATCGAAAAATGGATCAATCAACCATTTCATGAGGTTTGCATTTTAATCACATATGGATGGTTTTTTAAAGGATATTTCTAAGACACAAAATTATTAAACCAAGACAACTTTTATTTTTAATTCATGCTTACAGTCATGAATTAAAAATAAAACAAACGAAAAATGCAAACAATAAAAATTTAATAAGGTAAGGTTTAATCCAAAAATCATTTTGAGACTCAAAAATGTTTACAAATTTGAGCTGATGGCAGCTACAGAAAAGTGAAATATCTTTTGATCGTGTTAAATATCAAAAATCATGCGTGGCTTCCAACACTAGCAACGTACTGGGCGAAGCAGTTATCTCTACATCACCAGAAAATTCATGTTAGGGTGAATCAGAAAAAATGAAATTTTAAGAAACAATTGACAACATGCTAAGCATTATGATCAAAACTTAGACAATAACGTATTCTAGCATCAGATTTATTTTTGTCAAAAATGAAATATGGTATCAAAATAGGATTACAAGTGTAGTGATTGTTTATGCAGTTGACTTTGATATTGTTGACAGGGCCCCTGTTGTGAGCAGGCATCCATAGCCTCAACAGGGATGTCATTTGACCCACTCTAGTACCTCTATCATGTCCAAGAGTCATCCAATTATGATACGAGACATATTTTCACTTTGATCAAATTGAGAACAGACTTGAGGATCATCTTAAACTTGTCATTGCTTCGCTACCAGCAGGCCTGTTCTGTACCTTGGCGAAGTTGCCTTGGTATCATGCATGCATTTACCTGCTGCCAGCAGACTTGTTCAGCATCCCGATGGGTCTACATACACTTCCCACACATTACCGTGCTTTCAACCCTCTAGAATTTGTTTATAGTTTTCATATCTTAATGATATTCAAGAGGGCGGTGTGATACTGAAAATCTTGTAGTTTGGAATGAAAAGAAATTGATCTTTCACCAATTATTCTTTTGTTTTGTTCAACCTCATCATGACTTGGACACTTAGATTTTAGTTAGGAAATCATCTCGAGGACGGGAAGGTACAGTTGAGTTGTTTTTCTCAAAATAGGGACAGCGTTAGAAGTTTATTAATGACAATCACGTCTACTTGAAATTTCAATGAGAAACCATAAACACTGATTTGAACAGAAACCCACTTCTATTGATCTAAGTTTTATCACTTACTGCTCAGGTGCTTGGAAAGTTATCAATTGCTGCTAATGAACGAAAATTTGGATGCCCTTCCACAAATGAGATGGTGACTTAGACATAATTATTCAGAAAATAAATCAAAACCAAGCAAAATGAAAAAAAACAAAATCAAAAACAAAAAGAGAAATTAAAAATATTCACAAGAGGGTGGATGTGAAATCATCAAACGAAATATCTCTTGAGAGAGACTAAAATAAAAAGAGAAAAATCCTTATTAATATGAGTTCAGTCCTACTCGTGACACTTTGGGTTAGGGTAGAATTGACAATTCAAATTTACTTATCTCTTTACTTTTCATTTAAAATTTTCATGATGATACAACGTTTTTTAAAAGAAATATTCAACAAAAAGCAGAGAGAAAAGGATTAAAGCGGACTTCCCTGACAACAGTCATATTATGGCTCCCTTGGTGTGCCCACTTATGTTCATAACTGTATTATTACAAAGGGAAATAGTGAGAAATAAAACTAAATGAAACCTACTCCTAAACCTACTCTAACTACTAAACAAATAAAAATACTAAGTGAAGTCATGCTTCCAATGTAGCCATCAGAGTAACTCCAATCCTGCAATGGAAACAAAATCAAATATTACTAACAAGAATGGTAGTATATCGAAAAATGACAAAAATATATCATACTTACCTTTATCATCATCACTTAAAAACAAAGAAAGCATGACCTTACCATTCCCTTGAACATTCTTTTTGTATGAATCCTCCGGCCATTCTGCAATTTTGTCATTATATGGGTCACAAAAATATGAAAAAATGAGATTGTGAATATTGTGAGAGTTATGGGGACCTGACATAACCATCGGCCTAGACCAAAGTGCCCCATCCTCTTGAAAATTTTCCTTTCATTCCATATCTAAAGGATATAAAATGAGTGTATCAAAGTTACCTCCTTGATATCTAAATAAATTGAAGATAATCTTACCACTCCCTGGAAACTTTTTGAGATATGAATACTCCAACCAATATGCAATCCTATCATAATACATGCAATTGCTAACATGGGATTGTTCAAAATAATTCACATACGACAAATATTCCTAATGAGAATAAAGTATTAGACTATCAAGGAAAGAATCTTGTAAAAAGGTCGGATCAAGATGGCGAGAACTTATAGTGATTCTCGATCAAAAAAGAAGTGTCTCATTCTCTTGAAAATTTCCATTGAGCTTAAATGATTCAAGATTAACTATTTGAGGTGGACTAAATAGAACAACCAACATTTTTGAATAATCATCATTGGTAATAATATTTGGCCAATTATACTTTTCAACCTCAAACAATTTATCATGGAAAAATTTAGATCCTTCTTGAAACACAAATTGACATGAATCAATGGAAGATGCAATTTGACACTCTTTCAAATCATTACTTGATTTACCCACGGATAATCGATGAGAATAAAAATTAATATGTTCATGGGAAGAATTATTTTCCTTTTTATCTTCTATTCGATAATCTCTATTAATTTGTACCTGATTATATAATGTTGAATTCTCTCTAAGGTAATATGGAACACCCAATTGCACAACATTAGGATCAAAAATATCAAGGTACAAGGAATAATATGTAGAAGAATTGAGGAGACAAAATGCATCTCTTGAAATGATAGGTATATGTGTTTTGAAATCTGGTTTTGTTCCCTCTCCTTGTATAAACTGATCAACCTCTATTTCATTCTCTTTTAAAGAGTATGAGGCAGTTTCTAAGAGACAATTTGGTTCATTGTGTAAGGGAAAATTTGAGAGAAAATCACTAGAGATAGAAGATTGATTAATAGTCTGCCTAATGAATTTGTCTCCTATTGATTGATCATGGATATATTCAACTAAATTAGAGTAAGTTTTATCATCGACGTGATTATCAACTTCACATTCGACCTCTTTTACTTTAGAAACAGTTATAAAATCTATTGCGGTGTGACAATTGTCATGTTTTAAAGTCAAGATTCCTTCTTCGACAGGAGAAGATATTGTTGACAAGGAATGATTAGAGGTGGCAATTGCATTTTGTAAAAGATGATGTTGCGCATGATTTGCCAAAATGAAAGAAGTTAAAAACAATTGTGGTGCTTCAAAATCTTCAAGATCAACATCAAAATTTGAACCATCTTGAGATTGAGTGTTAATGCTCAATTCAGATTGGTTAACAATTAATTGATATTTCTTTTCTGAGAGAGAAATGAGATATTCAAACCATTCATTAATAAGTGGCATTTCTTTCAAAGGGAATCTAGTACAAACATGAATGAACCTAATTGCAAAATCATTGAATGATTCACCTTTTTCTTTCCTTAAGCAACTTAATTCATCATAATCATAATTGTTAAAATCTGATAAAAAAATCAATTACAAACTCAAACAAAGAATGATCGAATTAGCCGGAAAAGACTCAAACCAATATTTAACCCGGCCTCGGAAAGTGAGGGTGAACAATCTGCATGTAACATTAGGATCAATGATATTATGTCTTAAACATTTATAAAAAAAATTAGAAATATGGTCTACTGCAAATGTGTTCCCTTCACCATCAAAGGTGAGTTATGAAAAGAGATCAGTGGTCTTGTTGGGAATAATTTATAATGAGACATTAAAATCATGTTCCAACACAGCGATTTGGGCAGGAGCCATGAAAAATTAAGAAATTGAAGAAATCGACTCCAAATAGTTAGCTTGTCATCTAACCTACCTTGTAGTGCATTATAAGATGGCACAAAAGAAGGATTTATAAATTTGGAATTATGAAAGGCTGAGGGGTAAAATATTTAATCATTAAATCGACCTTGGCCCTCCTTCTAGCACCATTTGTTGATGGGTGCAAATGACACACCGTCAACTGGAAGGTCAAATCTAGATCGGGGTTGTCTAAATAACCCAAGATGTTTGGAATGAAGTGACCTGATGGGTTTAATGGCTCTATTGGCCAACTAAAACCCTAAAATAACAAAAGAAAAGAAACTAATCTAAAGAAACTACAATACTATGAGAATGAATTATTTACAAGTGTTAAAATAGAAACATGAATATGAGCATGTGATTATGAACAGGGTATTTACAATTTGCAAGTTTTGTTGGATGTCTTGCGAAATCATTGTTTTTTAAAGATGTTTATAAAGTAGATAAAGAAAGAACATATATTTTATATTTTATATTTTATATTTTATATTTAAAATCTAAAGAACCAAAGAATACTAATCAAACATAATTGAAATAAGAACATAATAACAGTCAAAGATAATTTAAACTGCTCCTATTTCATTAATAAATAAACTAATAACAGAAATAGAATACGAGTAAAACTAACCTGAGATTAATCAACTAATAATTTTATGTCTTTGCGCAAATTCAAACTCCCACCTATCTTGCCTATGAGAAAAACCTGTAACAGGCTTGTTCTAACATTCCCACAATAAACTCAAAGGTATTTTTGGAGCAAAGATATATGAGAAGAGTAATATATATATATATATATATATATATATATATATATATATCCGGTGATCTTGTAATGATGAACACTTATAATAAAAGAAATTTAATACAAAGCATTCATGTGATACATCATTTAACATCTAGCATAAATCAACAATATTTAAATGAAATATTGATCACATATCTAATATATGAACAACAAATTATGGACAGAATTAAAGTGTTGAATAAAATGAAATATCATATGTTGATAAGACTAAAGATGTATAACATATTAATATTTCACAATATAAAAGGAAAAACGTAAATGGAACAGTGTCACGCTGGTCTAAAGCCGAGATGTGAACAACTTGTCCATACGGTCTTGAGAATTACATGTCCATAATGCGTTCGAATCAAAGCTACCTTTCCTAGCAAAAGTGAACATTATTTAAAGTAATCCTGGATCCAGATACTCATATCTCATATGATAGAGTTGAATCTTCCAAAATCAAGTAATATTACAAAAATAGTGGATTGGAAACCACTCATACCAGAGTTGGTTTATTTAAAATTAAATCAAAAAAAAATATAAAACATATAGAAGGAGAAACTATTAATCATTTAAGTGTATAATTGCAAATATGTCTTCCAAGTAATTAGCAGCAGAATATCCCATTTCCTGAGAATAGAAAAACCAATGTTATATATTAGAAAAATCAATTGCTAATTACTAAATATTATTATTAAAGAACTGGCTACAGAATCTAAGATTATGTATCTTGTCTTAATTTTAGTAAATGAAATCAAAACTCAAAACTACTTATTTATACCTAGATTACAGAAATCAATGAAATGAAAATAAAACATTTTACCATTAAAAATCAACTAGAGAGGGATCAATCAGTTCATAGTTTATAATTGCTTTGACACTGGTCATATTCTTAATGACTATGTTTCCAGATCTCTTGATTTGTTTCTTCTCCCTTTCTGCATGTGCCTTGAGATCAAGGTTTTCTTGCTTCAACAAATCGTTCTAAGTAGTCAAAGTTTTAATTTGGGCCTGTAAGAGAGGAACATCAGTATAGTAACGCTCTACCCAAAAGAGGCATCTATCACAGGCTACTGGAGAGATGGAGGATCGACGCAAGACAGAGTTGACCAGGGGTGCTTCAACATTACCTATTGTTTATTCCAAATCGTGGTCGATACCAAAAAACCCCCTTTTACCTATAAGACATGGGGGTAAATTGGTCACGAAATCATATGGCTCGACATGGGTGATAACCTCTCTCTTGGAACATTGAATTTCGGGATCTTCCCATGATATGAAATATTCTACCTCATGATATGAACCCTCATCGATCTCAATTGGATCGATCGAGCTCAGATGAGTATCCTTTCAATTCCTTAATTTTTTAGAGATTAGGCAATCAGCCTTCTTATTCTTGAAACCCAAATCTATGCACTATTTTTTTTCTTCTTTACATAATTTCTTGACCTCAGACTTAACATTAACGTTCAAACTATCATCTTTCACAGGCACATGAGGCTCATTTCCTTTCAATTTATCAATCGCTTGTTCTAGAGATATCGCAGGCAAAACCTACACGGTGATCCTTTAACTAGAGGGATTTTATTAGTAAACTCTGGTCAATTAATTGAATTAACGAACTGGTTTTCAACCACTGTCTTATATGATTTAGGGTTTGCTATTAAAAGAGGGCTCATTGTAGGATCGGCCTAGGTGAATCCATTCCTCATCAAAAAGGTCTCCCAAGTGTCACCTATGGTCGACAGATGATACACCAATAATATTTAAACAAGTCCATGGTGGAATAGGCTCGAATTGACACCCTGTCGTTTGTAACATTTGTATGTATTATAGAGGCTCATCAATAAGTAAAAGGGAATATCTAAATTGAAACCTATGAAATTCATTAGAAAACGGATATGGTAGAGGAAAAACCAATCTATATTGACCTTCGCATGTAACAAATTGTCTCATAATTAACAACAAACTATTCCATCTAGGTTTTAACAGAGCGATAGGAATACCTTTGATGCAGCAAGTGGTTTTACGAGATGTCATAAACAGACTCCACGGGACTTCTTCTATTTGGGTGTTTTTAAACCACCTCTCTCCCTTTGATGGAAGTCTTGTTGCTTTGCTCACAAATTCCTCGGTTAATTCTAATTGTATGTATATAATCTTGGCTCTGAAACCATCAAAGGTTTGTGCAAAGGATTTTTCCACATGAATATCATAACCCTCGAATTTTTCAAGGAATACATCCCAGCCATGACTCTTTAGGTCATCGATAGCATCATTATGGGATAAAAATTATTGGCATCCGTTCATCTCTATGCGAACGAGGGGTGTCATGACCATTGTAACAAGGATGCAATAGAGATTACTCGAAATAGTTTTAGGTTCCAATTGTGCAAGAAACAGAAACAGGTTTGAACGGAGAGTGGAAACATGGAAATAGCAGAGCTTGTGGGTTATCATAACTCGAATAGTGAGAGAGAAAACCAGAGGATTCATTGTATTCCTTACCATCTCTTTTGATGAGTGCCAAAAACTATAGAGTAAAACCCCATGTAGATAATGAATAGCTTCATTAATGTTTTGAGCCGGCAAGGTAAGGTGAAAACGCGAGTACAGCAAGTATGCTCTCATTGGCATGAATGTTGATACGACCATTAAACTTATGAAAAGAATATCAAATAATTAACCAAATGTTTTCATGTACCAAAAAAATTCAACAATGAGCTATCGAACTATTGAATTCATAACAACGATATTAAAACCAAAAAAAATCGAAAAATGGATCAATCAACCATTTCATGAGGTTTGAATTTTAATTACATATGGATGGTTTTTAAAGGAAAAATAAAAACAACGAAAAATGCAAACAATAAAAATTTAATAAGGTAAGGTTTAATCCAACAATTATTTCGAAATGCAAATTTTTTTACCAATTTGAGCTGATGGCAGCTACAGAAAAGTGTATTATCTTTCGATCGTGTTAAATATAAAAAATCATGTGTGGATACAAACAAACCCCCAAAAAAACTATACCACAAGGGGAAACCAGAACCCCCAAGGGGACAATAATAAAAAATGACAAGGGAAGAACAACAACAATATTAGGAATAAATCCCCTTTCTCTCTCTATGGTCAGTATGGACATTACACACAACATTTCCCCCACATTTCCGACTTCAAACAGATGAAATAATTCATGAACATGCAATGTCCCTGAGTGTCTCCTACCCCTCAGCAAGCCCCAACAATACTTGCAACAACCACCTCTGGTCATTTTGAAAAACCCTATTCCACACCAATGTGTGATGAATACCCAACAGGAGGTACACCCTACCCCACCACAAATAGGGCAATATCAAAACTCAGGTCCCATATAACTTGGAAATCTTGTTGATCGCAACATCCTCCTTACCAGCGAAGAAGATATTATTTTGAAAATACACGATCGTCGGTATGGTGTTCCCTCTGAATCTACCCCAACCATATCAGAAACGGCTCCAGCTACAATCGGACCACCATTGATGATTCCATGCCCTAACACTGAACCAAACCCTCGTATATCGTGTATGTCGTTATGATGGAATGTACATGACCCTCATGCTAGGGAATCCCATAACTACAGAATTCTCAACGACTTAGCACAGTCTCTTGCATCCATGTTTGTATTGGAGGTCCTCCAAACATGTCCAACTGTTACACATTATTTTCATCATCCCTATGATCATTAATGATGTAAACCTATATGTTGCCTTCAAAAGGGTCAGTGGCCTGAGTTCCTAAAGAGAGAAGAGAGAAGAACTTCTCCTGAGAAAAGAAGTTGCTTTTTCCTATGTAAAAACCTTATAAAAAGGGAAGTTCGCAGGTTGCTATATAGACAGGGTGCAAGAATGACCCATTCTCGCAGGTTGCACTATAGCCAGGGTGCGAGGTGTTCGCAGGTTGCTCTATAGCTAGGGTGTGAGAATTCCAACACGTGGGAAAAATGAGTGTTTTCTCGAATCTTCTAGAAGGAGAAGCTTCTATGGTGAGGTGGCATCTGAATGGTTTGGATCTTACTCGCTTTCATGATTTAGTGGGATCATCCT
>JZKD02S1569454.1:759675-771539 GCA_000966675.3 Picea glauca
ATGGGATTCATCATTTTGTGGTATTGGTGCATGGTAATGTACATGTTTGGTACACTCATAGATGGAATATGCTTGATGATACTACACCATTGGTACTACTTGATTAGCACAACAAATGGCATTTGTTTGAGATACCTGATTGTGGCACTTGGTTCATGATGGAGACATATCATGAGTGATATGATACATTGTTTGGCATGTTCGTAGATGCACATGGTTGGCATATTGGTAGATGCACATATTGGCATGTTGACAAAGGCATATGATTGATACATTCCATGGATGATATCTTTTGGCACATTGCATGATGTTGATGTACATGGTTGATGTACATAGGTGTTGTGCATGATGAGCACACATTTTGTACAGTATGTACTTGGTTGATATTTTTCTCATGATTCTTTATTTCATTGTTGACATATATTTTGCTTCATGATGCTTAGTATGGCATACGTTTGATGCATGAACATGTACAAGGATCGTTATATGGTAGCACAATGTTCATCTTGTAGAAAAGATAGGGGAGACATACCCATAGGGGGAGTCATTCTTATTCCTATGATTCTAGGAGGAGATATTTATCAGATGTGTACCTAGAAAAGAGCCCTATACTTGAAGAAAGAGCACAGGAGCATAATTTCAGGGGGAGTATGTTCGATGTATCTTCAGCATTACATCAGAGTGATATCCCTTGTTCAAAAGGGGAGAGATTATTCAGAGGAAGATCAAAGGCATTCAGATGGGGGGGCAACCCCAAGGAGAATTCAAGCAAGGGGAGTAGCCCCAATATGAGAATGGCCCTTTACCATTGATGTCAAAGGGGGAGAGTTAATCACATTGATGTGCTTGATGTTTATTGATGGGGAGAGATAGTCGCATTGAATATTGATGTAGAGCATGCCTTATCTACATGTTGACATCAATAATTGGTAATTGGTGTTGACATCAATGTTGGTATTTCCATCAATGCCAAAGGGAGAGATTGTTGGATCATGTTGTCATTGATGCCAATGGTTTGATTGATTGATGTCAAGTGATTGATTCATGTCAAATGATTGATTGATTGATTATTGATGTAATATAATATGTATTTTCCTTGATGAGAATGCATAGATGAATATGGATCAATGAGTTTTCATTGATATGATGAATATGGATCAATGAGTTGTCATTGATACATGATGAAGATGGATCGTTGTGGTTTCATTGGTATATGATGCATTGTTGGAAAAATGTATAGATGACTCGTTGTTTTCTTATCATGATTCATAATGTGCACAAATGGATGAACTCCAAAGTGGTCCCCTTATGGTGAAATCCCTCACGGGAAGACACTTTGCGGATTGAGTTATCCTAGAAGAATGGTTGGAGGACCCTTGCTCTCATTATTTTCTTATCATGATTGATAAGGTGCACAAATGGATGAAATCCAAAGTGGTCCCCTTATGGTGAAATCCCTCATGGGAAGACACTTTGCATATTGATCTATCCTAGAAGAATGGTTGGAGGACCCATGCTTGTATGTGGAATAACGAGATGAAGATCAAGAAAATTGTTGGTGAAACTATCATAGATGGATAGTTCTTGTCATTCCATTTCCGGTGGTATGTGGAATGTAAAATAACTCCTCATGATTTGAGATTTATAGCCTTACGAAGATGAAGGACCCCCACATGAAGGCTTGAATCCCCCAAGGTCAAAGAAGTCAAAGTGGCCTAAAAGAAGAAAACATTATTTAAATGATAAAGTAAAGTGACAAAGTCAATGTGAATTATTTAAATAATAAAGAGAAGTGAAAAAATCAAGAAATGATAAAGTAAGGTAACAAAATCAAGAAGGGATATTTAAATGATAAAGTATTGGAGAGACTTCTATTTATGGAAAGTGGTTAACCCTAAAAATAAGGAAAATAGATTAAGTGACCTAGAAATGGGTTAAGTGACCTAAAAGAAGAAAATCATTATTTAAATGATAAAGTAAGGTGACAAAGTCAAGGTGGATTATTTAAATAATAAAGAGAAGTGAAAAAATCAAGAAATGATAAAGTAAGATGAGAAAATCAAGAAGGAATATTTAAATGATAAAGTATTGGAGAACTTTCTATTTATGGAAAGTGGTTAACCCTAAAATAAGGAAGATAGGTTAAGTGACCTATAAATGGGTTAAGTGACCTAAAAATGGGTTAAGTGACCTAGATGATGAAAATATAAATAAGATATAAATGGTCTCTTGTGGATCATCATTTTTGTGGATCAATGGAAAGCTTCTTGTGAGAATATCTTTTGAGTATTAATAGAGAGCTTCTTGTGAGAATATATTTTGGAGTATTGATGGAGAACTTCTTGTGAGAGCTTCTTGAGCATTTTTTCTGTGGAACACTTGAGCATATTGAATATCTATAGGTGACTGAGGTAACCAAGGATATATAATCCTAATTTCATAAGGAAGGTGAAGAAAAGAGGGTTGGAATTGAAAGGAGGATAAAAAAATTTGATGATGCTTTCTAAGGTATGTTATTTACAGGTCATCTCACCATTTTTACTATAATTTTTTTTCTATAATGATTCAGACCATGAAATTGCTATGCCATTGAGAAAAATAATCCAAGTATATGTGGTAAAAAATTTAGTTTGTGGGTTGATGTATTTTGGGAGTTACACTCCATGGAAAATAGGGCTTGTGGCTAGTCCTGAAACTAGTCAAAAACAGGTGTTTCGGGTAAAAACATCATAAATTATTCATAACAGATGCAAATTCAGTGAGACCAAATTTTTTGGTTCGTTTATATTTTTTAGTATGCTTTGTAATAGTTTTGGATCAATTCAATGAATATTTTGCGTGGGGCATTCTCTACAAGGTCGCTCTCTAGAATAAGCCAGAATCCAGCAAGGTATGTCATTTTTGCTATATCTCCTTTTTTGAGAGGTTCCAAGTAGTGCCACATAGAGGAATTTCATAAAACACACTGAATAAAATTATGTATCAGTTTCAAATATTTATTCATTACAGGTACAAAGTTATGATTATTTCAAGTTGGGGTTGTTGACTAATCAAAAACTAGTCATGGATGAGACAAGCAGTTGATGAGTTGGCACATACATGAGGTGTATAGTTGATGATGTTGGTACATATTGATGAGTCATTATTGATGAGTAGTTGACACATGATTGGTATATACTCGGTACATGGTTGGATGCACTTTTTTATGGTACAGGTTGTTTGGCACAGGTTGGTGCATGGTTGATGCACTTGTTTATGTTGACAGATTGATATCTATTGAGGATTGTTGCCTCATCTCAGTTGGTGCTGAGAATGTAACATGAGTCTTGCATATAGAGTTGGTGCTCTTGTAGAGTTTTACTCTATCTAGTTGTTGTTGAAAAACCCCCGGATTGAAGTCAATAATAAAAAGAAAAAGTGTACATACATCTTGTGTTCTTTGTGTTCCTTGTGGAGATGATTTATTGATGATATGTTGTTGATATGTATTCACATCTAACTAATTATAAATGACAGCAATGAGTAATGAGAAAATGTTGAATGTTAACTAAGGATTTTTTGTGTAAGAGGGAAGTTTTGGGGAAAATATCCCCACACTCATTCACCCCCCCCCCCTCCCCTCTAAGTGTGGTAGGTGTGTCCAACAATGGAAAGCGTCAACATAAAAATTGATGAAACAGGCAGACCAGAATCAAAGGAAGAAGAAAAAAAATCAATGGAACAAAGTTTCGAAGAAGAAGAAGCAGAAGATGAAGTAGAAGAGGAATATGAACAGAATATGACAGAAACAGAAGAGAAATTTCAGCAAGTATCTCCAAAGACGCCTAGAAAACGAGTACAGAAGAATCATCCTTCAAATCAGATTATCGTAAACAAAGATGCGGGATTTGAAACTAGAAGATAAATCAGTTCACCAGAACAAACACACCTAGCACTCTTATCTACAATTGAACCAAATTGTTTTGAAGAAGACAACCAGGATAAATTTGGGAATAAGGCCATGAATGAAGAATTGGATCAAATAGAGAAAAATGGCACTTGGGAACTGGTTCCAAGACAAAAGAATAAGAATGTGATCAGCACAAAATGGTTTTTCAAGAATAAATTAAATGAAGATGGACAAGTTACAAGGAACAAAGCTAGATTGGTATGTAAATAATATGCACAAATTGAAATAATCGACTTTGAAGAGACATTTGCCCCAGTGGCCAGAATGGAAGCAATCCGGTTTCTTTTAGCCTATGCATGCTCCAAAATTGTTAAAGTATATCAGATGGACGTAAAATCATCTTTTCTGAATGGGGAACTTGAAGAAGAATTCTGCATTGAACAACCAGAAGGATTTTAGCTGTCAGAGAGCGCAGATTATGTGTGTAAATTAAAGAAGGCCTTGTACGGTCTAAAACAGGCTCCTAGAGCATGGTACTCTAGACTGGATAAGTATCTGTAGTAGGCAAGGTTCAGAAAAATAAGTGCAGACAACAACCTCTACATCAAGGTAAGTGAAGGTAATATTTTATTAATTGAAGTTTATGTTGATGATATTATTTTTGGTAATAATGATGACACGTTAAGCCAAAAATTTGCAAAAGATATGCAGAAAGAATTTGAAATGTCATTACTTGGAGAACTATCCTTCTTTTTGGGACTTCAGATACGTCAAAGCAACCAAGGAATCTTTATTTCTCAAACCAAGTATATCATATAAATGCTAAAGAGGTTCGGAATGGAATATTGCAAATCAGTTATCACTCCCAATGCAAACGAGTTGCAAGTTGAGCAAAGATGATGATTCGAAGTCTAAATATTAGAGGCAATACATGTTAATGATTGGAAACCTAATATATGTGACAGCATCCAGAACAGATGTAATACAGGCAGTTGGACAAGTGGCACGATTTCAAGCAGCACCAGAGTCACATGTGTTAGTAGTGAAGGGGATTTTCAGATATCTCAAAGGAACTAAAGATTTTGGATTATGGTATCCAAAAGGAAAATATGTATCACTTATTTCCTACACAGATGTAGATTGGACAGGTTGTATTGGTGACCGATGAAGCACCAATGGAGCAGCGTCCTACTTGGATGAGTGTTTAGTATCATGGATAAGAAAGAAACAATCATCAGTATCTTTATCTACAGTTGAGGCAGAGTATATTGCAGAAGCATCATGTTGTACACAGGTTATTTGGATGAAACAAACTCTGACAGATATATAGGTTGAGTATAATGAGCCCATTACAATCTATTTTGATCATACAAGCGTCATCAGTATCTCGAAGAAATTGGTGATGCACTCCAAGACTAAGCATATTCCAATCAAGTATCTCTTTCAACGGGAGCAGGTTGCAGAAAAGAACATCAGAGTTAAGTATGTGGGCACAAAAGAACAAGTGGTCGACATCTTCACAAAACCACTTCCAAGGGAATCCTTTGAATATCTTCACTAGAGACTTGGAGTTATTTCTACTCCAAAATGAATGCTTTTTGAATTCTTATCTTATATGTCTAAGATTTACACGAGGAAGAAACATAAGAGAACAATTCAGTTAGGGGGAGCGACCCTGGAGGGAAATATACCTCTTCCATTGATTACAAAGGGGGAGAGATTTTTTAGATGCAGAGGACAAAGGCATGGGATAGAGGCATGGTTCTAGGGGGAGAGATTTATCAGATGCAGAGGACAAAGGCAGAGGATAGAGGCATGGTTCCAGGGGGAGAAGATTTATCAGATACAGAGAACAGAGGCATGGTTCTAGGGGGATCATGAGTGATATGATTTCAGTATTGCATCAGAGTGTTTCCATCAATGCCAAAGGGGGATATTGTTGATTAAGGTCGGTTGTCATTGATGTCAACCCTTGAAGAAATCCCCATAGCACAAAGGTTGGGTAATGGACCCAAGATTGTTTGATGTAAATATGACTCGTTATTGTCTTGTCATGATTGATAATAAGTAGAAATGGATGAACTCCAAAGTGGTCCCCTTATGGTGAAATCCCTCACGGGAATACGCTTTGAGGATTGAGTTATCCTAGAAGTATGGTTAGAGAACCCATGCTTATTTATGGAATAATGAGATGAACGCTAGTGAATTTTTCAGTGGAACTATCCTAGATGGATATTTATTTTCATGCCATTTCTAGTGGTATGTGGAAAGTCACATAACTCCTCATGGTTAGAGAGTTATGTCCATGAGAAGTTGGAGAACCCAGGTTTGGGTAATGGACCCAAGTTTGTTTGATGGATAAAGGTATGAGTTTTGATATGTTTTTAGGTAATACTATTCTATATGGATATTCCATGTCATTCCATTTCTAGTGGTATGTTTAACATCACATAACTCCTCACGGTTTGATATTTATGGCCTTACGAAGTTGGAGGACCCTCATATGTCATCTAGAAGCCCCAAAAGGTTAAATTAGTCAAAGTGGTTTAAGAGTTTTCAAAGGTAAATAATAAAGTGAAGTGATGAGTGCACTATAATTCAAAGTGAATACAAAATCAATTATTTAAATAATAAATTTAATGGATAAATTAGAAGTGGGTTAACCCTAAAATAAGGAAAGTGGGCAAAGTGACCTAGAAGATGTTTTTCAGGAAGCTACTTAAAGAGTATAAATAAGAGGAAAGGCTCTCTCATTTAAATAAAACTTGAGAATATTGAATACCTATAGGTGTATAAGGTAACCAAAGGATATCTAAGGCTAATTTCTAAGGGAAGTTGAAGAAAAAAAGGTTGTAATTCAAGGAAGGGTAAATTCTTTTGATGATGCTTTCTAAGGTATGTTATTTACAGGTCATCTCACCATTTTTGAAATAATGTTTTTTATAGAATGAGTCATAACATGAAATCACTATTCTATTGAGGACACATATTCAAGTATCTTTGGTAAAAAATTCATCTTTTGGTTCGTTGTAGTTTTGGAGTTATAGTTCGTGGAAAATAGGGTTTGTGGCTAGTCCTGAAACTAGTCAAAAACAGGTGTTTCAGGTAAAAACGTCATAACTTATTCATAATATATCCAAATTCAGTAATATCAAATGTGTTGCTTAGAGTACAGTCTGTAGTATATTTTTTAAGAGTTTCATATTGATTCAACAAATATTCCATGCATGGCACACTCTACAAGGTCGCTCTCTAGAATAAGCTAGAATTCAGCAAGGTATGTCATTTTTGCTATAACTAATTTTGTGAGAGGTTACAAGTAGTGACACATGGATGAATTTCATTAAACACACTAAATAACATTGTATATCAGTTTCAGATATTTATTCATTAAAGGTACAAAGTTATGATTATTTCAAGTCAGGGTTGTTGACTAATCCAAAACTAGTCATGTGAGACTAAAGAAACGTTTGATGTAAATTCTAGTTAATTGTTGTTTAAAGTTAAGGAAGGTTTGCAGGTATGTGATCATATAGACCAGGTCTATTACAGAGTTATAAATCATATTTGTATGATGAAATTGATGAGGGATTTTTGTTGAGGTACAAGTTGGGTACATTGTTGAGACAAGTAGTTAATGAGTTGGCACATACATGAGGTGTACAGTTGATGATGTTGGTACATATTGATGAGTCATAGTTGATGAGTAGTTGACACATAATTGGTACATACTTGGAACATGGTTGGTTGCACTTGTTTATGGTACAGGTTGATTACAGATTGTTTGGTACAGGTTGGTGCATGGTTTATGCACTTGTTTATGGTACAGGTTGATTACAGGTTAAGGTACAGGTTGATGCATGGTTGTTGCATGGTTTAGGTTTATTGGTACAAGTTTACATCGGTATATCTAACATAGATAGTGTGACAGTGGTTCCATCATTCTACTTCTACTTCAGGGTGGTTCGAAGGGGCAAGGACAGGTGGTTGTAGCCACTTTCCGATTGTAGTCGGAGAACTTAGGGGGTTGTAGCCTCCTTCTGGTTGTAGCCAGAGAATTGGGGAGTTGGAGCTTCCCTCAGGTTGTAGCCTGAGAAACTAGGGGGTTGGTGCCTCCTTCCAGTTGCATCTAGAAAACAAAGGAATTTGGTGCTTCCAATGAATGTAATTCTTCAAGACATATAAGAAAAAGAATTATGTGGTTTTCTTCCGATTTGGGTTTCCATGTAAAACACTGGTGTACTGTGTATGTGTGTGATTGTTCATTTCTTATTGCTCATTATTGGATAATAATTTTACATTTATATAACACTTGGATTATTTGGAGAAAAAGGATTATAATTATGTTATTACGGGTTCACCCCCCCTCTCACTAATCCAATATTACAGTGGGTCTTACTATGCAACTATTGTAGTTGTTTCATACCAGCCAAAGACCTCTGAATTCGTTAGGCCATCAATACCTACGATTCATTGAAACTTCTTATAGGCGTCCTTGCCTCACTTCAGAGTATTTTCTCCATTCAAAACTTTCATCTCATGTCATTAGCAATAGCCCCTGAGGGCGCTTTCGTTATCTACATCAACATACATCTTCAGTTATAGTCTCACATTCCGGTTACATGAAACAAGCATGAGGCATGCCCACCTCTTTTGTACACAGATTTTATTTTTTCCCTAGAGAAATATTTGGGTCCCACAGTTTTCCTTCTCCTTCCGACGAATCTCTCTTGCAATTCCTCTCTTCACTCTTCATTAGAATGGGACTCCCAGTAAAATAAACATTGATGTATTTTGCCTATACGTATGCTCCTAACCTCACACATCAGGGGGCATCTGTTATCACTGAAAAATCATCTGGAACATTGCATGTAATTGGTTAAGGAAACACATCAATGCCAACAACAATTAGTCCACCTACAACACTGAAATTCATTCAAAAGGCAAAAATTATACAATTGGGTCAAAATTCGACATGCACAAATTCACCAAAGGAAGTGTGCGCACAGTGCGCAGTATGCACGGGCCAACAAAGCCCTCAGAGTGCACAATGCGCCAAGTGCACAACTGTGTATGAGAAAATATGCACAATTATATGAATGGGGCATTTATGGATCTTGTTGGCCCCTCAACCACTTATGGACCAACTCCCAACACGATTTGAACCTCATATCTGAGGGAAATTTGAATGGGAGGTTGGTCAAGGACTAGAGGGTGCCCTAAAAGGCCCCTTGTTCACACCAAGAACCAATTACATTTTTCCTTGAACAAATGCTATAAATAAGAGCCCTGGGTGCACTAAGAAACAAATAATTTCATAGTATTGTTATGCTGCAAGAATTCTCCCTTGAGAATCCTCCTTTCTCTTTGGAGCCTTCAAGAACCATTGCAATAGGCCATTCCACTCATCTCTTGAGGGAATAGGCATTGGTGTTCTTCACCATTTTCCATTTGTTTCCATTGTATGAAGAGATCTCCATTAGGGAACTCAAGAGCCCTCCCAAGGAGGAAGAGGGGACTCATAAGTCATCATTTTTCTCTACGGTGTTTTGCATACTAATATATTGATCCATTGGTAGTGTTATGTTGGTCATTGGTTGATTTTCATGGTTATAAGTTTCTCATGCTTTCTAACTTTTATTTATTAGTTTTTTTAGTTTATTTCTATGTTTATATATGTGTTTGGCTTTTTTAACCCACTCACAAACTTCTGTCTTGTCTAGTAATCTCATTTAGACATGCAAGTATTGTTGTTTTTCTCACCCAAGTGAGTAAACCAACAAAAAATAAATAAATCCCAATGGATAAGGCACTTGGTCTACTGTTCTTTATTTCCTCATAGGGAGGAAAACATCCCCATTGGAGCCAAACAAAAATGACAAATAAGGTGAGGACATGTTTACCACTTAACCTTTTTTATACGACATGCAAGCCAAATTAGAAATACCGCCCATGCACAAACAAGAAGTAAGGAGACATTGACTAAATTTGGGGTTTCCCACTTTCATGAGATGAGTGGGATGGAATATTTATGAATTTCCATCCTTACACCTACCAAAAGTATGGGGTTTCAAAGACAAGCAATAATATAAGAAGAAAAAACACTAAACAAAACACAAGGAAAACATTGTGTAGAACGATAAGAGGAAGATGAAGGTGAATAATGAGGTGGAAGAAATGAAACCACAAGGGATCACTTAGTAAAAAGAGAACAAAATTGTCAAATAAGGAGAGGTCTTCGTCACCAGTTATCTTTTTTGAGATGGCTTGCAAGCCCAAATTTGTAAGATCCCTCTTGCATAATGAAGCAACGAGGATACCCAGATTGAATTTGGGGTTTCCCACATCCTTGAGAAGATTAGTATGGAATAAATAATCTTCCATATTTACACCTACCAAAAACATAGGCTTTCTAAGACAACCCACAAGGCAAGAAGACAAAAACACTAAACAAAAGATAAGGCAAACACCATGGGGAATGAGAAGAGAAAGATGAAGGTTAACAACAATGTGGAGGCAAGGAAACCACAAGGGAGCACTTGGTAAAAGAGAAAAAAAAAATATCAAATAAGGAGAGGCATTGGACACCACTCGAATTTTTTGAGATGTCTTGCAAGCACCCTCATGCATAAGGAAGAAGTGAGGAGACATTGAATGAATTTGGACTTTCCTACTTCCTCGAGACAAGTGGCATGGAATAAATGAGCCACCATCCTTACACCTATCAAAAACATGGGGTTTTCAAGACAATCCACAAGGCAAGAAAACCAAACACTAAATGAAACACAAGGAAAAACATTGTGCAGAATGAGAAGAGGAAGAAAAAAGTGAAAAATGAGGAGGATGAAATGAAACCAAAAATAAGTGCTTGGTAAAAAGACGACATTCACAAATAATGAGATCTCTTCTTCACCAATTTACATATTTTAGAAGACTTGCAGGTCTGAATTGGCAATTTTTCTTGTGTACAAGGAAGAAATGAGGAGACCTTGCATATATTTGGAGTTTCCCACTTCCATGAGACAAGTGGCATGGAATATTTACAAGCCGCATCCTTACACCTACCAAACATATGTGGTTTCTGAGACAAGCCACAAAGCAAGAATACCAAACACTAAATGAAATACAAGGAAAACACCATGCAAAGTGAGAAGAGGAAGACAAAGGTGAAAAACAAGGTGGGGATAATGAAACCACAAGGGAGGACTTGATAAAAAGAATAAAATTATTAAATAAGGAGAG
This sequence comes from Picea glauca, assembly GCA_000966675.3. Lineage (NCBI taxonomy): Eukaryota > Viridiplantae > Streptophyta > Pinopsida > Pinales > Pinaceae > Picea > Picea glauca. The sequence goes on from JZKD02S1569454.1 coordinate 770,807, forward strand.
ATCTTGTTGGATTATTGAGAGGGTGGGGTGAATAAGTAATAGAGAAATTATAATCTTTTTGACCAAATAATCGAAGTGTTATATCAATGTAGAATTATCATCCAATAATGAGCAATGAAAAAATGAACAATCACACACATACACAGTACACCAATATTTTACGTGGAAACCCAAAGTGGGAGAAAACCACGGAATGTTTTTTCTTATATGTCTTTAAGAATTACATTCATTGGAAGCACCAACTTCCTTTTTTTTCTAGCTGCAACTGGAAGGAGGCTCCAACCCCCTAGTTTCTCAGGATACAGCCTGAGGGAAGCTCCAACTCCCCAATTCTCTGGCTACAACTAGAAGGAGGATACAACCCTCTATTTCTCCAACTAAAACTGGAAGGTGGCTACAAAAACCTATCCTTGCCCCCGTCCAAGATCCCTGATGTAGAAGTATAATGATGGAACCACTGGCACACTATCACTGTGATATATACCACTGTAAACGTGTACCAATAGACTTGAACCATGCATCAACCTGTAATCAACCTGTACCATAAACAAGTGCATAAACCATGAACCAACCTGTACCAAACAACCTGTAAACAACCTATACCATAAACAAGTGCATCAACCATGTACCAAGTATGTACCAATCATGTGTCAACTACTCATCAACTATGACTCATCAATATGTACCAATATCATCAACTATACACCTCATGTATGTGCCAACTCATCAACTA
>JZKD02S1569454.1:771589-781968 GCA_000966675.3 Picea glauca
TCCTTAACTTTAACAACAAGAGACTAGCATTTTCATCAAACTTTTCTTTAGTCTCAAATGACTAGTTTTGGATTAGTCAACAACCCTAACTTGAAATAATCATAACTATGTACCTATAATGAATAAATATTAAAAATGATACAAAATGTTCTTCAGTGTGTTTTATGCAATTCCACGAGGTGTCACTACTTGGAACCTCTCATAAAAGGATTTATATAAAAAAATGGCATACCTTGTTGAATTATGGCTTATTCTAGAGAGCGACCTTGTAGAGCATGTCCCACACAGAATATTTTTTAAATGGATCTGAAAATGTAAAAAAACATACTAAGAATTGTACTCTAACCAACACATTTGGTCTTACTGAATTTTGATCTGTTATGAAGAAGTTATGATGTTTTTACCCGAAACACCTTAGAAAACATCATCAAAAGAATTTATCCCCCCTTGAGTTCCGACCTTCTTTTTTTCACCTTCCCTCTGAAACTAGGATTAGATATCCTTTAGTTACCTCAAACACATATAGATATTCAATATGCTCAAGTGTGATCTAAAATGAGAGAGCCTTGCTTCTTATTTATACTCTGCAAGTAGCTTCCTTAAAAACATATTCTAGGTCACTTTGCCCACTTTCCTTATTTTAGGGTTAACCCACTTCTAAATTCTCCATTAAATTTATTATTTAAATAATTTATTTTGTATTCACATTGAATTATAGTACACTCATCACTTCACTTTATTATTTACCTTCTAAAATCTCTTAAACCACTTTGACTAGTTTGACCTTTTGGGGCTTCTAGATGAAATATGAGGGTCCTCCAACTTCGTAAGGCCATAACTCTCAAACCGTGAGGAGTTATGTGACGTTCCACATACCACTAGAAATGGAATGACAAGCACTATAAATATAGGATAGTTTCACTGACAAATTCACTGACCTTCATCGCATTATTCCACAAATAAGCATGGGTTCTCTAACCATACTTCTAGGATAACTCAATCCTCAAAGCGTCTTCCCATGAGGGCTTTCACCATAAGGGGAACACTTTGGAGTTCGTCCATTTGTACTTATTATCAACCATGACAAGACACTAATGAGTCATATTTACATCAAACAAACTTGGGTCCATTACCCAAACCTTTGTGCTACCGGTCTTTCTTCAAGGGTTGACATCAATGACAACCAACCTTAATCAACATTGGTCACCACTTAAATTTTTTGTGATGACTTGCAAACCAAAATTGGCAAGCCCATCCATGCACATGGAAGAAGTGAGGAGACCTTGCATGTATTTAGGGTTCTCCACTTCCATGAGACAAGTGGAATGGAATATTTACGAGCCACATCCTTATAGCTAACAAAAATATGGGGTTTCCAAGACAAACCACAAGGAAAGAATCCCAAACAGTAAATGAAAAACAAAGAAAATGCCATGCAGAACAAGAAGAGGAAGACGAAGGTGAACAACCAGCAAAAGGTAATAAATCAAAAGGGAGTGGTTATTAAAAAGGAAACAAAATTATTAAATAAGAACAAGTATTGGTAACCACTTAACGTTTTTTAGATGACTTGCAATCCCAAATTGGTAAGCACGCATTGCACAAGGAAGAAGTGAGGAGACCTTGAACAAATTTTGGGTTCCCCACTTTTTTGAGACAGGTGACATGGAATAAACAAGCCTCCAGAAAATCCACAAGGAAATAATACCAAACACTAAATGAAACATAAGACAAACACCATGTGAAACAAGAAGAGGAGATGAAGGTGAACAATGAGGTAAAGGAAACTAAACCACAAGGGATATCTTGGTAAAAAGACAACAAAATTGTCAAATAAAGAGAGGTTTTGGTCCCTAGTTAGCTAACTATGGTTTAATTAAAGGATAAGTATAATTAATGCAATTTATTCATGGTTATAGTTATACACATATTTGATTTATAACTTGAATTTAACTTTATGGGGGGGGGAAGCATAAAGTCATATAAATCCTTGTGTGTAAGGTGCCCCAACCTTACATGCTAATACAATTGATGCATCAAGTCCAAGAGAATATGTGCCTTGCCGCCTGGAAATAGGTGTATCTTATCACATGAGTTGTACATGCCAAAAAATAAAAGTTACAAATACTTTAAAGAACTTATGTTTACCAAATATTTATCAATTGTAAAATTGAATACGATCAAGAAACTTTATAAAAAAACATGTTGTGCTAACCTCATCTAGGAAATGATCCCAAATAGAATCCTATGTCGAGCCATGTAAACTATTCCCTCAATGAGAGAATCAATGCAGAACAACTGGGTCAGAACCAAAATGGCCAGCCTAGCTAAATGGTGTGCATGGTCTAGAATTAGTGTGACCTAAAGGACATAGACCTAGTGGTATAACATCATCAAAAAATGGATCTATATAGGAAGTTGCCACAAATGTTGTATGTTGAACTACACTATTTGTGAGGGAGGATATTATAGCACTAGTGGTTGTTGGAACATTAGGTTCCATCATAAAACTCACCTTGTTGGTTAAGGGAGTTGACCAATTATTTGGGTCGATAACCGACTAAACTATCGGTTGACTGTGTCCACTTAGAATCCCATATCAACTTTTTAAGGACAGTTGCAACCAATGCTATCCCATTATTTTTTGTTTTTTCCATGACCAAAACCTATTTATAGATGATCCTTATGGATCAGTCTATCATCATTGGGAGAGATCTCTTTGCACTCTCATGGAGCATGCTTGTGCTTCAGTGCAATGATGTCTTTAGACACCACCACTTCTCTCGGGTCATTTTTTCTCCTTTTTGTTCATTCTCTTGTACCAACATGTTATCAAAGTCGATGTTTTCGTGATATTGGGTTCATAGAGAATGAGAATTAGACAGTGATTTGATGTGGTTTACAAGACTGAAGGAAACCCTTCCTTTTTGTTGTAAGTTCTATGTATAGCTATTGAAGTTCGTGATCATGGTTGGTTAATCTTAGTTAATATATGGGTTTAAATATGTGCTCTAGATCTGTCTCACAGACCAATTATCGAGCTATGATTGAGTGGGTGTAAAATGGAGTGAGTTTTACTCTCACGTCGAACTGCATCTCGACTAGACGTTTCATATGCAAGGCATCGTCGACTTGTTTACTTACTCATAATTTTTCATACGCCATCGTTGGGAAATGAGTTCGTGATCATTGATTGAGTCTCGAATTAACTAGAAAAGGAGGGTGCGATCGAATGTCTACCCAGGGTTGGAATTTCAAATCCCAACAGCCCATCAAATTTGACGGTTTTTGCAACTCAGATGAACGTTTTGACGGATTTCACTAAGAATGTTGACGGTTTGTTAAAAAAAATTAACGTATTTGACAGAACTACATCTCGACTAGACATTTCATATGCAAGGCATCGTCGACTTGTTTACTTACTCATAATTTTTCATACGCCATCGTTGGGAAATGAGTTTTTGATCATTGATTGAGTCTCGAATTAACTAGAAAAGGAGGGTGCGATCGAATGTCTCCCCAGGGTTGGAATTTCAAATCCCAACAGCCCATCAAATTTGATGGTTTTCGCAACTCAAATGCACGTTTTGATGGATTTCACTAAGAATGTTGACGGTTTGTTAAAAAAAAATTAACGTATTTGACAGAACTACATCTCGACTAGACGTTTCATATGCAAGGCATCGTCAACTTGTTTACTTACTCATAATTTTTCATACGCCATCGTTGGGAAATGAGTTTGTGATCATTGATTGAGTCTCGAATTAACTAGAAAAGGAGGGTGCGATCGAATGGCTACCCAGAGTTGGAATTTCAAATCCCAACAGCCCATCAAATTTGACGGTTTTCGCAACTCAGATGCACGTTTTGACGGATTTCACTAAGAATGTTGACGGTTTGTTAAAAACAATTAACGTATTTGACAGAACTGCATCTCGACTAGACGTTTCATATGCAAGGCATCGTCGACTTGTTTACTTACTCATAATTTTTCATACGCCATCGTTGGGAAATGAGTTTGTGATCATTGATTGAGTCTCGAATTAACTAGAAAAGGAGGGTGCGATCGAATGTCTACCTAGGGTTGGAATTTCAAATTCCAACAGCCCATCAAATTTGATGGTTTTCGCAAATCAGATCCACGTTTTGACGGATTTCACTAAGAATGTTGACGGTTTTTTAAAAAAAATTAACTTATTTGATAGAGAAATTGCCTCGTGATGGGAAATTTGCCCATCAAATTCTATCCCTGTGTCTACCAATATCTAGGTGCATGTACGACTTATTATGGCTCGACGAAATAAAGATCCAACCGGTGTGGTGGTTCGAATGACCAGTCCCTTGATCAAACATTCACTCCATTTGACATCTGACTCAATCGTACAACTCACCTTTCGATGGACTGGTGACTGTGATCTGACAAAATGATTTGTTTAATTCATGGATATTGATCGACTTGACCAAACCCTCATGGATTCAAACCCTTGGCTTGGCTCAACTACCTTGGTTCCAACTAGAAGGGAGATCCGACAAACCACCGATTACGATGAACAACAATTCAACTTAGCTAGAGATACACCTTTTTAACTAAGATCGATTGGTGCGGCTCTATTTTGTTCATGTGACTCCATAGATTGATTGGAGTGTGAATATGTAAATCTTTTTTTTAAGCCAAATGCCCTATAATCAGTTAAAACCCTTGAGTGTGAAAGATTGATTTGGCCTTGATTTAGATTGAATCACTCCTATGGTTTAATTTCTCTTCGAATATGACCCACTTATGGTCAATTACTTATTGGATTTCAAATACTAGAAGATTGACTAGTGAAACCAAACTTATTTTTTGTGGTCGATTTCCTCGTAAACCCATTTCTTTGAAAATTTAGTGCCTTATTTCTTTCCCTCTATCAACGATGGGAATCCTTGATGAATTTGAATCCTTGGTGCTTCATAAATTCTAGGATATTCGTGAGAAAAAGGTCATTGCCTTGGAAGAATCTCATCATCAACTTCATACATAATTCATCGGCTTGCAAAATTTCATTGAACAGTTGAAAATTGAGAATCGATTACTAAAGAATGAACTACAGGTAGTCCATACCCAACTGGAAGATGAGGCTACCCTTTTTCAAACTAGCCTTTTATTGTTGTTTGATGATAAATATAGGAAATTTTTTTACCTAGAACAAATAATTGAGACTATTTTCCAGGATCTGGTAGATGAATTCGGAAATAAATCAGATCTTGTCAATGATCTTGAGAAGGAATTGAAAACACTTTCTCACATAGAAAATTCTAACTTGAATATTAACATTTTCATACTAGAAGAATCCAATACCCAACTAGCAAACGAAGTTTCCCATTTACAAGTCTTCGTCGATGAGCTTCGTGAAGAAGTTGCCCCTCTTAAAGAAGATAAAAACCACCTTCTTGATTAATATCATGCTATAAAAGAAGATTATGATGCCATTTTTTTTATATAACTAAGAAGCATGATACTATTTAGGGCTTTCAAGAATGCAAACAGAAACTCGAATATCAATTTCGCAAACTACAGAATGTTGAGAACAAGATCGATGATGTTGAGTTGTCAAGCTCACCTATTACTTATTCACCCCTTGATGTTGTTTGTAAGAAATATGTTGTTGATTTATGCACTAATACTAATGATTTTTTTGTTTCTCCCAACTTTGAAAAACACACTACATGTATTGGGTCTCGACTACTCAGCAAGATGTGATACACTAAAAGAGGACTTGGGAAGAATGGACGAGGTATTGTTGTTCCTATTACACCTGAGGTAAAGTCACCAAGAATAGGTCTTGGCTATGATAATGTTGTTTCCTCCTTTCCTACACCTGGCCTTACTACAACCAGGGAAGTTTTATTTTTTTTAGGTGGAGTTCAGACTGGTTTTCTACAAGAGCATCCTACTACTGAATACATTAACAAGTTAGTTATTCCTAAAATGCCAAAACCTGAGAATATTGCTACTGATATACTAGGTTTTTCTACTCCTTAGAGTACACTAGAACTTGAGCCATATTATTTTGATTAGCCAACACATATGAGTTCCTAATTATCCAGCACAGATGAGCTTTCCCCCCTGAATTTGTTCTGACTACTAATTTGTGTTGTCTAATCAGAACATATTCTTCTAAGAGTACACTAGAATTTGTTCTCTTGGGAAATTTTGAACACCGACACCATCAAAGTTGAACAATGAAACAATCTAGTCATACATTAAAAATTGGTTGCAAAAATCTTGTCCAAACGTAGTCCCAGACAATTAGTCGACTAGATAACAAGACAACACATACCAGTGGATCAGTCAACTAGACAAGAAATGCACCAAATTAATCTCTTTCAATCCAACAATCTCTGCCAATACAAACGGTCTTTATATCCAAACAATGCATGTATCGGGTACAATAAGAAAAATTACATCTCCCAACAACACAGTCGAACATGGTTCAGTCGGTCTCGACAAGTCCAAGTAAAATCAAAATAGTCAAGTCAACAAGACAACAATTGGATTTACACCATTCAAAGAGAAAAAATAGACGAAACGTAGTCGATGAATACATAGTCAAAAAACTCTAGTATACTATCATATTTGGTTATTTTAGCACTGAGAGTCACCCTCAGATTGCAAGAGGATAACCCCAGTACCCATCAAAGTGTTTGTGGAGGTAGTTTTATGATTGGAGGTCAAATGGACAAAGCTTAATACAAGAATGTTTCAACACAGAAATTGGACAAGCAATGCATAAGGAAATGAGGTCCTCATTAACTTCAGCCAGTGGTTTAAGGCTAAAGGTGAGCAGAAGGAATACTTAGTGAGAAAGGTGGACAAGTATTCCATGAGCATCTGACCTTCAAGCAACTTGGTGAAGAAAAACTCAGGCACAAGAGCACCCTTGAACTCAAGTTAAAGATACTAAAATATATCACAGCAGTATTATAATAAAACCTCCATTACAATACAACTACAATAACTCGTCTGGATTATCCATGCACGAGCATTTCAGCATAAGAGGAAACAAAACAATGAAAGAGAATACTGAAACAAGTCACAATAGCATTATAATCAAACCTCCATTACAATACAGCTACAACAACTCGTCTGGATCATCCATGCATGAGTGTTTCAGCACAACAGTAAACAAGATGATGAAAGAAGTTGACTTATATTACTAAGAAAGTCTTGGGTCTTGTACATAACTAGAGAACAACTCTGGTATCAAAATATTACAAAATAGGGAGTTCTTATCAACCATTCAACGACCATAACAAAATCTTGAACTGATCTATTTATACTCAGATCAGTGAACAACTGCTAGGAGATTCATCGAGCCATCCCATTCAAGGCTTTTCATCTATGCATCCTTATGTCATACTATGTGTGTTTCCTCCTGTCGGATGAAATCTCATATCAATATGGGCCTGCAAGAAGAAATCGTTCATCGTGATACCTCGGGCTGACAGTTATGTCCCCTTGGCCATAGCTTCCATGCTTCCAATTTATGAACTGAGCTGAGGTTTCAGTTAACAATCCTTGTTCATTAACTAAATCCTCCTCGGGATCGGAGCGCAGTTTTACGACTACCGAGCGACCACATGTTGTTGTTGGATACAAAATTATACGTGCACATGATTTTGGGGCCGTCGAAATCGGTTTGGAACCACACCACTTTCGGGCCCGAATTGCACCATCTTTTGCCACGTAGCCTCTCCGCAATACCGTGGTTTGGATTTCAACCCACCTTTGGATTTTAACGCACGTGCATCTCATGGCACCAAAATGATTGGTGGTCATTGATCCGATTGCAATCAGCAATCTGAGCACGCCAGCTATTTTAGCACCCCTGCCAAATCTTTATTCACCTGCCAACTATGGAATCCTTCCAACTGCATTTAGAGATGGCACTAACGAAATGCACAAGGGATCTCCGTCATGGAAAACTGCACCTTCGTGTTCTCCTATGATCATGGTTGTCATTTGTGACCCTGAACAACTTCATGTGATAACATTGGCTCCACAGAGGATTACATGCTCCCTGTGAGCTGCCAAGAACAAGCAGTTTCAGTGCCTTACCTTTTGGGTCATGGGGTCACTTATTCAAACAGAAATCAAAAGAGAAAGTGGTATTTACAATGAATGGAAATCCAATCATGGCTTAAGAAAAATATTTTTTCAGAAAGTTCCCATTGATAGGGCCACCAAAAACTTTGGAATCCTCCAAGATCTGCAATTTATAGTCGTTATTTGAAAATACCTCAGAAATCTTGAAAGGACCAATCCATAAGGCTTCAAATTTACCATGTTTTCCTTTGTCTTTCTTGGGTGCATCCCACTTGATCACTAGATCACCTAGCTGAAAATATTCCTTTCTTACCTTCTTGTCAAAAGATCTTTTTATATTTTGTTGATGGTCTTGAGCTTTATGAAGTAGTTGCTCCCTTTCCTGTTGTACTTCTACCAGCTGTTGTATCCTCCTGGCCATATCATCAGGTTCTCCTTGGTATTCCTAGAGGAATTTTTCCACATGCAAGGCAAGCTGATTAGGAAAGATAGCCTTAATCCCATACACAAGATAAAAAGGGGAAACGCCAAGTGACCTCTTTGTTGTAACTTTGTCAGCCCATAATGAAAATTTCATCTTTGATTCCCATGCTTTCTTGTTGTCTTCTAACAATTTATTGATGATCTTTATGAGGCTCTTGTTAGAGGACTCTTCCAAACCATTTCCTTGGGGGTAGTAAGGAGTATAATGGACTAATGTAATCTCATATTGTTCACAGAACTTGATCAATGGTTCATCTTTGAAGGAGGCAACATTGTCTGTAACAATCCTGCTTGGACAACCAAATCTAGACACAATATCCTCAAGAAAGCTAACTATTACCTTGTGGGAGGAACTTCTTGTAGGAATGGATTCTATCCACTTGGTGAAATAATCAATGGTTGTCAAAATCCACCTGTGTTGACCACTTGAGGCTGGGTGGATTTCTCCAATGAAGTCAAGACCCCACTGTTGAAAAGGTCCAGAAACCACCATAGATTTCAGAGGCAAAGATTTGAGTTGTTACTTTCCAGAAAAATTTTTGGCATTTGACACAAGCTATAATCTTTACACAAACATTAGTAAAAAGGATAGGCCAGAAATACCCATCTCTGAGGATCTTATAAGTTGTGGTCCTCCAAAAATTATGGCCCCCACATAAGCTGTCATGAAAATCATTTATGGCCCTTTGGGCCTCCTGTGGATGTAGACATCTCAACATAACTCCAAGAGGATATTTCCAATACAAAATCTTATCAATGAGACAATATTTGATTTCTTTGAGTTTCAAATATCTCGCCTTGTTCTTGTCCAAGCCATCAGGAGGCCACAACTTCTGCAGAAAATGTATGATGTCTTTATACCAAGTGCGTTCTGCCAAGCTGGGGATGACATGAGATCTTTTATCAGTAATCTCAGCTTGTTTATTTTATGAGTTTATGTTCATGAAATTAACCCCCAAGGCTTTGTAATTTGATTCAGCCAGCAACCTGGCTAAACCTTGGCCTTTCACCAATTTAGTGGGATTTATTTCAAGGTCAAATTCCATAATTTTAGCAATCCATTTGCTTCTCTTCTCATCTATGTTAGGATGGATCAATATCTCTTTTACTGAGGCTGAAGGGACATATGCAACAATATTTGAATGTAGAACATATATTCTGAAAGCCTTGAGGGCTTTGACCAAAGCATATGCTTTCTTCTCCTTGATATCATATCTCATTTATGCATCCCTCAATGCTCTGTTGAAAAAGGAAATAGATTGTTCTAACCCCTTTGTATGTTTCTGTAGCAAAAAAAAAGCCATTGTGTCAAATGAGGCAAAGGAAAATATCATAAATTCCTTAGAATAGTCAGGGTTGATGAGCACATATGCTTCAGTCAGAGCCCTTTTTATCTGATCAAAAGATTCTTGAGCTTCAGAAGTCCATTTCACCTCATTTCCCTTTTTCGGCATAGTTGTAATGTACTTCACTAATTCAGCAAAGTTAGAGATGAACCTTCTTAGAAAATTGATCTTTCCCAAGAAAGAATGAACCTCCTTCTTAGATCTAGGAAAATGTTAGGGTCCTAACCCGCACATAGGTAGATCAATATATTTGGATGTAATAAAGGTCAATATTAATAAGGCCTTTCAAGAAAATAGAATAAGGTGGATGTAAGAAGACCTAATAGAAGCTTCTGCTTCTAGAAGGATTTTCCTCTAGATGTTTCTCTTGATAGACATATTTAGTATAAATAAGGGTCGAGGGTATGAAAACCCTAGCTTGGAGATTATTGTAACAGAGCGTTGCTCGATTGGAGGTTGCCCCC
>JZKD02S1569454.1:787382-801986 GCA_000966675.3 Picea glauca
ACATTGCTTTCTGAATCAAAGTGTTATTTCTGTTCTTGTTCTTATATCATTTATGTGTTATTGTGGAGATTATGCTGGATATATTACTGTTATTCTGTCATTTCTATCATTTTATTTCTATTTTGCATATTTATTATATCTGGTATCTTGCATAAAATATAAGGTCTTGATGGTCTCTACTCTACTTGAATCAATTCTTACCCCTTCTGCTGACACAATGTGCCCCAATAATTTACCTTCCTTCATAGAAAACAAAGATTTTTTAGGATTGAGAGAGAGAGACCAAACCTTTTTCACTTTAGGAAGACCTTCTTCAAATGATGACAATTTTCTTTTTCCTACTTTGAGAACAATGTAATGCCATCTGGATAGATGACTACAAATTTATTTTTCTCCCCAATAAAGGCAATCTCCATGGCTCATTGGAAGGTTGCTCCTGCGTTCATCAATCCAAAGGGAATTTTAGCATACATGAATGTGCCCCAAGGAGTAGTGAAGGTTTTCTTCTCTCTATTTTCAGGCGGAAGAGAGATTTGATTGTAGCCAGAGAAGCCATCAATCATAGACATCCTAAATGAACCAGTCACTCTCTGCAAAATGTGCTCCATCTTTGGAAAGGGGTAGTTATCTTTTTTGGATCTCCTGTTCAAATTCATGAAATCAACACATAACCTGATTTCCCCATTTTTCTTCTTCACAGGCACCAAGTTAGACACTCATTCTAAATATCTCAAGGGAATGATGATTTGGGCATCCAACAACTTTTTCACTTATTTTTCCATAATAGGCAGCAGCATGGGATTTATCTGTCTGAGTTTCTGCCTAAAATTCTTGGCCTCCTCTTCCAAAGGGATCTTATGTTCAATGTTGTTGGTTTCATATGTTCTTAAATCTTCATATTTCCAAGAAAACACATCAGCAAACTCTTTCAGAATCTTGACATACTCATCCCTTTGTTCCTTTGACAAACTACTAGACAATTTAACATACTTTGGATCCTCTTATGTTCCTAAATTGCATTCAATCACATTAGCATTTTCAGTTGAACCTTTAACCTTCACATAAACATCGTTTCTGTCAAACAATATCTCCAAGGGGACAAGTCCTTTTGGAATATGGTTATTGGGTAACTCAACAATATGATGGTCAGCAATTTTATTCAAAAAAATATCAGCATGAGGGATTTCTTTGGTATCCTGATCTTGGTCAATATTTAAAGCAGAAAATTCATCCACGGTCTCAAGAAATAATTTTATCTCAATATCATCCTCAAAAACCTTCCAATGTTTGACATTGTCAGGTATAGAGGGTCTATAATTTACTTCCACATCATACTTGAGTTTGGGGGCCAAAGGAACCTTGAACTTACTTGTTGAAATAGCCAAGGAATATTCCATAGTGTTCTCTTCTCTTGGAATAAATGAGATATTAAAATCCAAGAATAAACTATCAACAAGATCCCAGACTTCATTTGTGTAGGCCCTCAACCTAGGGTGCTTAGCCTAATACAGATTTTTGACTTGATGAACAATTAGCTCAACATCTCCAAACACGGCTAGCTCTTCAATCTTCATGTCTTTAGCATCCCTCAAATGCAAAACAAGAGCCTCATATTCTTCGACATTGTTTGTTGTTTTAAATCCAAGCTTGTAAGACAAAGATATGTTCTCTTGGGTAGGGGAAATAAAGACTACCCCAACACCAGCACTCTCCCTAGAAGAGGCTCCATCAAAAAACATCTTCTAAACAGAGGTATTGAGAGGAGGATCTTCACAAAAGGTAATAGGTTGCTTTCTGATTTCAACAGGTGTTTGAGGAGCATCAGTGAGTTGTAATATAGTGGTTCCTAAATCAGTATCAACTGCAAAAATGGGGTGGTTAGTAGGATTTGCTTCATCACTGATAATGTAGGCAATTTTTGCTTCCCTATAAATCCTTCTATGTTCTCCCCCAAACACATGAATGGTGTCATATGAAAGATCCATTTGCAAATTTCCCCTTAGTATTTTGATCCAAGGTCTAGAAAAGAGCATCCCAAACTTAGGGCGGACATCAACCACCACAATGTCCAAGACCACACTTTTCATTGGCAATTGGAAAAAGGAAACAACCAGGTCCTTGATAACCCCAAGACACTTCACCTTCCTGGAATCAAATGAGTATAGGTAATGATAGGTTTTTTTAACCTCCATCCCAAGATCATCCATGACAGTCTTAGGAATGATATTATGAGATGCCCATGAATCCATCAAACAGTTGTACAACACTTTATCATGAATGTTCAATGATGTATAACAAGGAGGGGAAGAGTCATCCCTATCCTCTACCAAAGGTCCTAGTATGACAGTTGGTTTTTCATATTGGAGGTTGACATAGTTTGTGGGATGAGATGAAGGTTCAAGCTACAACATTTTGGAAAGGTACCTTTTGAAATCCTCATTCTTAACTAGCTCCAAAAAAGGCACGAGGATTTTAATTTTTTGAATCTCATTCTCAAAGCTAAAAGAGGAGGGAGGCTTCATATTCTCTTTAACTTCTGGGGTAGGGCTCTTAGCCACTGTCTAGGGGTTTTGTGCCTATTTTTCTTTGCTACTAGTTGTCACATCCTTAGCATGATTCTCTATTCTAGTAGGCTTCTCAGAAATGTCAGGATTCCCCCCTTTCTTCTTTGACCTTAGGTTGTACCTATTTGGATTACCATTGGTCCTTTCCCCTTTTCTCAGCTCATTTTGTTGACTATCCATGAGAGACTCTTCATATGCAGATTGGGTTAAATGAGGAGATGAATAGGTGTCACCAAGACAATGGATTTTAGGATCTGCATCCTCTTCCCCTCCTTCTTCATCAGTAACCAGGTTATTTTGGAGAGGGGCTTGGATTTTTTTATCTACCCTATCCCTATTTCTTTGATCTCTTTGGATGATCTGGGGGACATTATTGGGTCTTCTGAAATTACCCCTATTATCAACATTATGGGGGTTCCTATAGCTATGCTTTCCTTCAAATTTCAATTTCTCTATTTGTGCAAGAAATGGATTTTACCAGTTTTGTCAACTCATCCACTTGAGGGTAGGTAGCAAAGGAATTAGAGGTTGAAGCTTCAGCCCTTCCTTTTCTTCTATCTCTATCAGCTTTACTCCTAAGTTTTTCATCCACCAATATATTAGATTCTACTTCAAGGGTTGCATATTGCATATGAGCTAAAGAGGTAGCTCTTGTTTCTCTCAACGAGAGGCAAAACTCAGGTTCAAAAGCACTGGCATAAGTAATCTTGGTAGAGGTTTATGTTGAATTTATTTCAGTGGGAATATTATTGTACATCTTATTAAATCTTTTTGAGAAGTTTGAAATAGATTCCCCCTCTTTCCTCTTAAGTGACCCAAATTTTGTAATATAATAAAGAAAATATTTTTTGTCCCCCTAATGCCTCAAGAACGAATCATCCATAGCTTCAATCCCATCAATAGATCTAGGGGTAAAACCCCTAAACCATTTCCTAGCCTCACCATCAAGACTCTGTACAAAAACTATCATCCACACATATTCATTTTCAATGTTAATATTATCTGCATAACTATAAAAAGATGAAAGGTGTTCTTCTGCAGTTATGTCTTCCTCCCCTATGAACTTGGGCATGTACTTAAGGTAGTCTCTAGCTAGGAGAGAATTCATAGGTTGAGGTAAAACAAGATGGGCATATATAGCATCCACTATGGCATCCATCATGTTTCTAGGAGGATTAGCACCTTCCATTGGTATGTGAACTATAGGAGAACAAGGGGGATATGGAGTTTGGAAAGGTAGGACTTCAGTTGTGTTTCTAGGGGAAAATCAAAATGGTTGAGGGTTGGAGGAGAATGATATGGGGTTCAAGGGAAAATAAGTTTCCCCCTCTTTAGATACAGAAACTTTAATAGGAGGAGGAGTAGGAAAACCCAAAGTGGGAAAATATTCTAAGCTCCTTGGTCTAAACCACTTTACAATATCAAGGGAAACAGGAGTTTCAAAAATTTCTCCTTCCAAATGGAGACTAGAAGGGGGGATTTCAACAGGAAATATTTCAAAATCTAAACTTCTGGAAACTCCAGTAGATGGTATAAAAGGAGAATTGGATACAACTACTGGAGTTTTAAAAGAAGAATCATGTAAATTACCAGAATCACCTGGTACATCAACTAAAAGTCCTTTTTGAGTGGTCTTTCCTTTATTGATAATCTTCTCTGGGTCAGCTTGATGTGTTTCCAGAGGCAGCTTTGGAGTAGGCCTCATGTGTTTTCCTTTGGGATCCACAACTGAAATAATGGAGTCGCCAGGTGCAAGTTGCAATCTTCAAGGTACTGATTTTTGATGCACCTTCAGAATCAAAATTTCTTTATCGTTCAATCCGAGGGAAATTTATTCAATTCCTCCCCAGAAACTCCACCAAGAATGTTAGCACTGATATTCACCCTCAGATTGTAAGAGGATAATCCCAGTACCCATCAAAATGTTTGTGGAGGTAGGTTTATGAGTGGAGGTCAAATGGAAAAAGCTCAATACAATAATGTTTCAACACATAAACTGGACAAGAAATGCATAAGGAAATGAGGTCCTCATTAACTTCAGTCAGTGGTTTAAGGCTAAAGGTGAGCAGAAGGAAGAATTAGTGAGAAAGGTGGACAAGTCTGCCATGTGCATCCGACCTTCAAGTAGCTTGGTGAAGAAACACTCAGGCACAATAGCACTCTTGAACTCAAGTTAAAGATACTGAAATATATCACAGCAGTATTATAATCAAACCTCTATTACAATACAAATACAATAACTCCTATGGATCATCCATGCATGAGAATTTAAGCATAAGAGGAAACAAGACAACAAAAGAGAATACTGAAACAGGTCACAACAACATTATAATCAAACCTCCATTACAATACAGTTGCAACAACTCATCTAGATCATTCATGCATGAGTGTTTCAGCACAACAGTAAACAAGATGATGAAAGACGTTGAATTCTATTACTGAGAAAGTATCAAGTCTCATACATAACCAGAGAACAGCTCTGGTATCAAAATATTACAAAATAGGGAGCTCTTCTCAACCATTCAACGACCATAACAAAATCTTGAACTGATCTATTTATACTCAGATCAATGAACAACCACTAGGAGAGTCATCCGACCATCCCATCCAAGGCTTTTTGTCTGTGCATCCTTATGTCAGACTGTGCGTGTTTCCTCCTGTCATACGCAACCTCGGATTAGTATGGGCCTACAAAAAGAAACCATACATTGTGGTATCTCGGGCTGACATTTTTGTCTCCTCGGTCATAGCCTTCATGCTTCCTATTTATGGACTCAGCTAAGGTTTCAGCTACCAGTCCTTGTTCATTAATTGAATCCTCCTTGGGACCAGAGAGTGGTTGGATGACTAGCGGGTGACTATGTGTTTTTATTGGATACGACATTATACGTGCATGTGATTTCGGGGCCGTCAAAATCGGTTTGGACCCACACCGCTTCCAGGCCCGAAATGCACCATCTTCCTCCACGTAGCCTCTGCGCAATACCGTGGTTTTTATTTTGACATGCCTTTGGATTTTAACGCATGTGCATCTCGTGGCACCTAAATGATTGGCGGTCATTGATCTGATCATGATCTGTGATCTAGGCACACCAGCTATTTTAGCACCCCCACCAAAGCTTTATCTTCCTGCCAACTATGGAATCCTTCCAACCGCGTTTAGAGATGGCACTAACAAAATGCACAGGGGATCTTCATCGTGAAAAATTACACCCGCCTATTCATCTGTGATCATGGTTGTCACCTACAACCCTGAAGAACTTCATATGATAATAGTTTGAACTTCAATCGACCAATATCCCATTCGATCTCCATTTGATTGTCATGTTAGGTCGATCTGACTGCTCCAAATCAATCAGTAAGAAAGAGGAACAATGCCCGATTGTATAGCTGATGATACACAATGGTAGGAATTCCTCAAGCATCTATAGAGGTTCCCACACAACCATTCATCAATCCAACCACAATCTATCCGAGTAGTCAGGATTGGTCCACGGTTATCATGTATTTCACGTCTCTTCTGCAAAGATCTAAAAGAATGATTTCCATTCCTTCAATTTTTATGGTGAGGATGACGATAAGGCACAAAATTATGTGATGGATAACTAGATGAATATGGCTCAGGTTCTAGTGTACTCTCAAGAGTAGAACAACCCAGTATATCAATAGCAATATTCTCATATTCTGGCGTTTTAGGAATAGCTAAATTGTCAATTTGTTCAGTAGTAGGATGCTCTTCTGGAAAACTAGTCTGAACTCCACCTGCAACAAATAAATATTTCCTGGTTGCAGTAAGGCCAGGTGTAGGAAAGGAGGAAACAACATTATCATAGCCAATACCTATTCTCGAAGATTTTACCTCATGTGTAATAGGAACAACAATACCTCGTCCATTCTTCTGAATTCCTCCTCCAGTGTATCACATCTTGTTGAGCAGTCGAGACCTAATACCTATAGTGTGTTTTTCAAAGCTGGGAGAAACAAAACAATCGTTAGTATTAGTGTGTAAATTAACAACATCTTTCTTACAAATATCATCAAGGGGTGAAGAAGTAATAGGTTTTGATTAGCCATCATAGAACCTGTTTAACAATCAGAACAAATTCAGGGGGAAAATTGCGAAAAAAAAAATCCTCCAAGATGACTTTATGAGGGTTTTGGAACATTAGGTTCCATCGTAAACCTCACCTTTTCAGTTAAGGTATTTGATCAATTATTTGGGTCAACGGTCGACTAAACTATTGGTTGGACATGTCCACTTAGGAACCCATATCCATTTTTTATGGACGTCTACAACCAATATTATCTTGTCATTGTTGGTTTGGCCCATGAGTCGCCATGACTAGAAACTATTTATAGATGATCCTTATGGATCGGTTTATCATCATTGGGAGAGATTTATTTGCACTCTCATGGACTATTTGTGTGCTTTAGTGCAATGATGTCTTTAGACACCACCACTACTCTCGGATCCTCCATTCTCCTCTACAATTATTCTCTTGTCCCAACAATGGTCTAAATCCTATCTCCAAGATGAGGAGGCTTGGGGGGGATTAGGAATATTCCTAGGAGTGGTTGATGTTATCAATGGGTTATGCCTAGTCATTCTTCAATCCTAAGAAGAGTCAATATTAGCTCATTGGAATTCATTGATGTCAAAATAATTGACATGGAAACCCATAATAAAATCATCCCATAATTTACAACAAAAATACAAGGGAACCTCCATGTTATTCCAGGGGGGTTTATCAAGTACCATAAACTACCCATTTGTACAATGGTCTTTTCATGACTGGAATGTGCATTAATCCATGCAAAGATGTGTGTTTCTTAGATACGAGGGTTGGTTGGTCCTAAGGTCAGTGAACAATTGAACAATCATATTTTTGGTTATATGTAAGTTGTTTATCTCTTCCTTACTCATGTTGTTTGAGTAGTACTCTCTCATCCTAGCCCTATATTTGATTACATTATATAATTTTCCATGGACATGGCCAATGAAAGCAACAATTTTTTCAACTAAAGTGGCCAATGAAATACAAGATGACTCTCTAGTGTTCCTAAGCTCTCTAACTAAGTTTCTAAGTTTATCTAAACATTAATTAATTTATGTGTATAGACATTGTGGGGGTTAGAGTTTGAATTTGTATCAAGTTTTACTCCATAGTGGAAAAATAAAAGATGTGATTAAATAATACACTATTTTTAAAAATTATGTAAACTTCCATAAGTTAACAAATATAAAAATGTCATTTCAAATAAAATTGACCTGGAAAGGAGAGCTCCACTATGAAAAATGTAGAGTGTTGATGCCAATGTCCCTCCTACTTGACCTTGCCAATATTGGGCCTAGTCAGCAAAGCACGCTTGCATTGGACCTAGAAATAAGAGTTCCTTTATGGAAAATGCCATGTGCCAATTATTCCCATGTGCCTCCTACTTGTCCTCATTGATACTAGTCCTAATTAGCAACAATTATTCCCATGTGCCTCCTACTTGTCCTCATTGATACTAGTCCTAATTAGCAAAGCATGCTTGCATTGAGGGGAAAAAATAAAGTGAAGTCAATGTGGGTTGTGGAAAAAATAAAGAAATAAAACCACATTTCTTTTCTTTTTCTATATAGTGCATGTGTTTTAGAGTGTGCACGCTTTAGAAACACGCATATGTTTCTATTGTGTGCATGTTTTTTAATTAAAAATAATGACATGGAAATTTGGTTTCCATACAACAATGGCATGCATGGAGCTTTAACATAGACTTAAGCTATTTAAATAAGAGCACATGTACGTTCCTTAAATTGTGAATGTATGTTCTCATTGAAATGAAAAGATAAGCAATTATGTACACCACCCAAGTATATATTTTTATGTATAAGATCGTTTTATATAATGTTATAGAGTTATGGTCATTTAATTTACTTATAATTTATGATTTAACAAACATGTTCATTATCTATTTGTACATCCAATAAATAATTTGTATATAAAAATAATTAAACCAAATATGAATTTCATGATGAAATTTTTAATATTATTTAGTATTTAATTTTAATTACTAATAATAACATTTTATATAAAATAAATCGTAAAATATAAATTTTAAAAAGATAAAACCATTTTTATATACTTTTTTCCCTTGGGAAATGAGTTGAAAATAATGTTTAACCGTAAAAAAATGTATGCTCAAAACACACCACCCTCAATGTGTATAACGATCGGTGATGGAGTGTACTATTAAGAAACTTTGTTATGTGAAGTCATCAAAATCCTTGACTAGCCTTGTGTGTTGCGTGAGGGGCCACGTTGGCATGCCTAAAGTTGCAGTGGTAGAAGTCAGATAACATAATCATGTGTCACACAAATAAGTGCCCAACTAGTTACGAATTGTTAGAAAAACAGGATCGTGGAGCAATAAAATAAAACAAATGCGGAAATAAAACACAGAAGATACACAACACAATAGAGACACAGATATACGTGGTTCACCCAGTGTGGGCTACGTCCACCATAGAAATTGTCAGGTTCTTCCTTTATTATTAACCAGCAAATGAAGGGATACAACCTACAGCACACCCGTTGTAACTTCCTCTACTTTCTCTCACGGTCTCCTCTCTTAGAATACAATATTCACAATGATACATAGCCGTAATACATTTCCCTCGCAAAAGAGGGTTTCCTACTAGGAAAAAAAACCATAACATAACTTCTATCGTCGGATCTGCGACCTTATAATGAATGGTCCGGATTTACAATGAAATTACAATATACATTTATAAGGCAATTTTTCCTTCAGGGTTCCGCTTGCCCCTAGACCCCACAAAGGGGGTAACCCCCCTTTGCACTCCCCCGCGTGGAGGAGTATACATTATTCTGAGGTGTAAACTCTTCATCGGGTATAAACACAGTTGAAAACAAAGACCTCTCAATCAAGAAGAAGATAATTAGGCTCCACAACCAACAATATCCCACTTGGAGACTGATCTCAACAACTCCACCGCTATTGTATCTGCTAGACTATGAACCTTCTTGGACCTGGAAAATTTCTCATCTTCATCTTCATTCTTGAAGACCAACTGAAACTGAGTAGGAACTCAGTTTCTCCCTAGTTTCTCCCTTAGTTAACATGTCTGCAGGATTTTGGCTAGTGTGTATCTTTTCCAACTTCAAATGTCCATATTCCAAAATGAATCATATGAAATGGTACTTGAGTTGTATATTCTTAGTCTTCAAATGGATGGATGAGTTCTTTGCAAGATGAATGGCACTCCCTCTGTCATAATACAACCTGTTATTATCCTGCTTCTTTCCCAATTCCTCCATAAACCTTTGTAACCAAATCAACTCTGTACTAGCCTCTATAGCAGCAACATACTCTGCCTCTGTAGTTGAAAGTGCCACAACCTTTTGTAGTTTTTAAATCCAACTTATTGTTGTTCCACCTATAGTAAAAACATACCCTATGGTGCTCCTCATACTATCTATATCACCTTCCATATCTTAATCAATGTATCCCTGTAGAACAGTGTCTGAACTGCCAAAACATAATGCATGAGTAGTAGTGTCTCTCAAATACCTGAGAATCCACTTTACTGCCTCCCAATGTTCTTTACCTGGATTTTTCATATACATGCTCACAAATCCCACTGCATGTGCAATATATGGTCGTGTGCAAACCATCGCATACATCAAGCTGTCAATTTTTGATGAATAAGGGACCTTGGACATGTATTATATCTCCTCCTATGTCTTGGGACACATTTCCTTAGTTAATTTGAAATGGTTGGCCAAAGGAGTACTAACTGGTTTTGCATTTTTCATTCTAAACCTCTCCAACACCTTCTCTATGTACTCATCCTGAGACAATGTCAATTTTCAATTTTTCCTATCTCTTGTTATTCTCATACCAAGGATTTTCTTTGAAGCACCCAAATCCTTCATTTCAAATTAATTATATAATTTATTCTTGAGCACATTTATATCATGCATATTAGACCCTACAACAAGCATGTCATCTACATACAATAGAAAGATAATATAGCTTCCATTTTCTATCCTTTTAAAATAAACACAGTGATCAGAATGACATCTACTATAACCTTGTCCTGTCATAAACCTGTCAAACTTCAAATACCACTGCCTTGGAGCTTGCTTTAGGCCATACAAGATCTTCTTCAACCTGCATACCAAATTTCCCTTCCCTTTGACCTCATACCCCTATGGCTGATGCATATAAATCTCTTCCTCCAAATCCCCATGGAGAAAGGTTGCTTTTACATATAATTGTTCAAGATGAAAATATTATACTGCCACAAGATTTAAAATAGTCCTAATTGAAGTCATTTTAACAACATGAGAAAATATTTCATCAAAATCTATACCTTTCTTTTGTGCAAACCCCTTTACAAAAAGTCTATCCTGGTACCGCTTTTTTCCTCCATCTTCTTCCTTCAACTTGTAAAACCATTTATTCTGCAATGCTCTTTTTCCTGAAGGATAACTAAACCAAGCCCCAAGTCTGATTATTTACCAAGGAATCCATTTCCTCTTTCATGCCTTGCTCCCACTTTTTTTTGGTGTCTACCTGCATTGCCTTTTCATAACATTCCGGTTCACCAGAATCAGTCAACAATAAATAATACAATGAAGGAGAGTATCGTTCAGGGGGTCTTCTTAACCTGGTAGATCTTCTAACAACACTTGCAGGAGTTTGAGGTACCTACTAATCTCATTGTTCTATATTATGATTTTCTGGTACCTTTGGAATTTCTTTTCCAGTGATCTCATCAAGCACTATGTATTCTGGTTTTTCTTTTTCTTGTTTCTTTCCCTGCAACTGATCTTTGTACATGACCTTCTCATTGAATATGACATCTATACTCCTAATGATATTGTTATTTTCATAATCCCATAAGCGATAACCAAAATCATTAACACTGTATCCAATAAAGGTACATTTCTTGGATTTTGCCTCAAGCTTTGTTCTATTTTCTTTATCAATATGGAAAAATGATTCACAACCGAAAGTCTTCAAAAAGGAATAGTTTACATTTTTACCTGTCCATGCCTCCTCTGGAATTCTACCATCCAAAGTGCTTGAAGGTCCTCTGTTTATTAATTAAACAATAGTATCTACAACGTCTACCTAGAACTATAAGGGAAAACCATCATGCAATCTCATACTCCTTGCACGCTCCATGATTGTCATGTTCATCCTTTCTTACACACCATTTTCTTGTGGTGTTACTGGAATTGTCTTCTCTCTATGAATCCCATGGTATGAACAGTAATCATCAAACTCCTTGTTGCAATATTCACCTCCATTGTCTGATCTGAGACACTTCAACCTTTTTCCTGTCTCATTCTCAACCAAAGCTTCCCATTTCTTAAAAGTATCAAAAACGTCAGATTTTTTTTTAATGCAATAAACCCATATTTTTCTAGTTGCATCATCAATAAAAGTAACATAATAACGAGAGCCACCAAGAGATAATACCTGAGTTGGTCCCCTTACATCTATATGAACAAGATCTAACCTTTCATTCTTATTTTCTTTTCTGACTCTGAGAAGTATGACTCTCTTATGTTTTCCATAAACACAATGCTCACAAAAATCCAAATCAATTTTTTTAAGATCTGGCAACAAATTTATTTTTTGAAGTATCTGCATCCCCTTCTCACTCATGTGTCCAAGCCTATGATGCCATAGTGATTCGGATTATTTTCGTCATGAAATGAGAGAGGATATATAATAAATAAATGTACAGAGATATCTCGGATATCCAATAATATAACAGAAATGTATCATAGATGCAACCATAAACAAAAAGATGCAGTAATACACAATTTTCTATTAATGAGCGAAAATGTACAAAGATTGTAAAAATACAGAGTGAAAGACTCACTAGAATGGAGGCATCTTATCTTTGAGAAGAGATGTGACGGCTACTCACATTTGCAAGAAGATGATTTTACAATGAGGCTCCAAAGGCATTTTTATCATAAAGAAAATCCAAAACCCTAACCCTGGAAGATGAAAAGACAACAGTTTTGTGGACCTTTGGGTAGTTTGGTGTATCAACTTCTCGGAGGCGTAACTTTGGCATACGATCTTCGTTTGGGGTGAATGATAGCTCGTTGGAAAGGTATCGTCGAGAAGATTCATTTTTGGGGATAAAAATGAACCGTTGGCTATCATTGAGAACCTTTATCTCAAAAAACCTTCATTTAGGCCCTCAAAATGGCCCCGAAAGTTAAAAACTGCTAAAAATAGTAAATTACCAAAATTGCCAGAAAACTATTTTGAGCCAGTTGTAAAAGGTGGGTGGCCACCGATATCCATCTGGATCAATCTTCCCTCCTTATGAACCAATGGTATCCATTTTTTTGAGTGACCAGGGGAGAGGAAAAAGTGTTTGTTGAATCTGCATTTGGATGAGTTGTCTTCCTTGTTGGAGAAGTTGCGTTTCTTAGCTTGTTGAAGGTTGTCACGAAGTTGTGGCTGGAAGGGTTGGACCTTTCTAACCAGTCTGGATACATGAGATTCCTGTGTGCAGAAGGAATCTTTACACTTTGCTCCAATCTTGTCGACCTTCTTCTGTTAGATAGAAGGTGTTTGGACTGAGGCTGCAGTGGTGTTCTTATGTTTAAGCTTTGAACAGACTGTGAAGAAGTTGAATTTTGTAGTATGAGATACTACCTTGTAGCACTATTTAGGTGGGACAGTAGTTGTAACTACCTCTGGTATTCTTTAGAAATTAACCCCCAAAGTAACAATGACATTACGGGGTTGAGACTCATAAACAACATGGTGCTTCCACATATATGGTTGTCCCAAGAGAACATCACAGACATACAGTGGGGAAACATCACATAATACCTCATCCTTGAAGGGTTGGATGCCATATGAAAATCGACATTGTTGGCTGACACAAAGATCGCATCCCTAGTGAAGCCACCCGATGTTGTATGGTTGCGGGTGTGGTGTTGTCAACAATCCAAATCGTTTGACAACCTCTGCTAAGATGAGGTTATTTTGGCTTCCGCCATCAACAATAAAATGCAATGGGGTCCCTTTCACCCACATCTATGAATGAAAAATGCACTCCCCCTCTTCAGAATCTATTGGTTCTTCTGGTTGAATTTTTTCGGTCGCGACAATAGCAGTGGGGTCTGCGTCGATGATATGTCTTTTACCTGTATTTTCATAATTGGATTTTGAATCAGGGTTCTACTCCTTATCTTTGATCTCGACCACCAATGACTATTTTGAGCGGCATTCATCGGTGTTGTGCTAGGGGATTTTGTGGAAATCGCATCATTTTCCGATGTCCTTCTTCGTCTTCCCGTGACCCTTCTTTTCCTCTGGATTAGACTGGTTTTCAGGAATTTGTTTGTTAGGGACGTCTTTATCATACTTTGGTTGTTACGTATTTGCAGACCCAAACTTCTATTTGTTTTGGTGCTTAAATTTTTGCTCGATTTTAATAGAATACCAATAAGCAGCATCGAGTGATGAGATGTCCAAAAAATCCATTTCAGTTTGGATGTATCTGTGTAGAGCCCCACGGTATTTTAGAACCAAATGTCATTCGGAGTCTTTGATATCCAACTTGGTGCACAAGGTATGGAAGGTATTGGTGAACTTTGGAACTGCTTGGCCCCTCTCTTGCCATAGTTTGGTCCATCTCATGTACTGCTCCTCATAGTTTCCAATAGGGTAATATTGTTCATTTACTACATCCACAAAAAAATCCCAAGTGGGATCAGACCCATATATTCCAGACTCTTCTATGGAAATTTTCTCCCAGTAAGTTTGTTAAGAACCAAACATCAATATAGCATGAAAAAACCTCAGGAAAAGTACTCAACGCCTTGAAACAGAGATAATTTCAGATAATAAGCCTCTTCGAGGGGGCAACCTCTGTTTACCCCACTTAAATGTTCAAGTACAATATGATTCAAAATGAAAATGTCTCCTTGGTATATATAGGAGACTAGGAGGTATAATTACAACTAATGGCCTAAAGCCGACATAAATA
>JZKD02S1569454.1:806356-817499 GCA_000966675.3 Picea glauca
AAATGTCTCCTTGGTATATATAGGAGACTAGGAGGTATAATTGCAACTAATGGCCTAAAGCCGACATAAATAAAATAACATTACTAATATAATATGCCCCAATTAAGGGGTAATGGGCCAATATTAGGGCTTAACAAAGTTTCCCACCAATGTTTGACATGAGGGAGAGCTTTAAGGAGTGCAAAGGTGATATTTTCCCTATCTGAAAAATGGTGAACAGAGAAATAACCTTCTAACAGATTTAACCATTTATCTAGGGAATCCACATCTATCTGACCTTCAAAAATGGGAATATAAAAATTAACCAGTACCTTGAAAGGAGGGGTGCTTCCAAAGTGTTTGTTTTATGAATATGCGCATGTTTCTATCGGCAGGCATTGAAGGATGTGGGAAAAATTCTCCATCATTTCGTCCCTTTGTCGCGTGAGAGCTTTCTCAAGAATCAGATTGATAGAATCGTTTGCTCCATCATTTTTATTTTCTTCCACCATGGAGGGTTTCTTGGGAATGAGAGAGCAATTTTATTCAAGAGAGACAAGCTCGAGACCCAACTTTCTATACTCGGACCTCGTCGGGGACATGCACTAAAAAGAAACAATCAAGAGAAGCCTGCTCTGATACCATTGATCCGGATTATTTTCGGCACAAAATGAGAGTGGAGATATAATAAATAAATGTATAGAGATATCTCGGATATTCAATAATATAACATAAATGTATCATAGATGAAACCATAAACACAAAGATACATTAATACACAATTTTCTATTAATGAGCGAAAATGTACAAAGATACAGAGTGAAAGACTCGCTAGAATGGTGGCATCTTATCTTTGAGAAGAGATGTGACGGCTACTTGCATTCGCAAGAAGATGATTTTACAATGAGGCTACAAAGGAATTTTTATCATAAATAAAATCTGAAACCCTAGACCCAGAAGATGAAAAGCCAACATTTTTGTGGACCCCATTTTGGGTAGTTTGGTGTATCAACTTTCTGGGGGCGTAACTTTGGCATACGATCTTCATTTGGGGTGCACGATAGATCGTTGGAAAGGTATTGTCGAGGATATTCATTTTGGGGGCTCAATAAGATCATTTTTCTATTATTGAGAACCTCGATACCGAAAAACCTTCATTTAGGCCCTCAAAATGGCCTCGAAAGTTAAAAACTGGTAAAAATAGTAAATTACCAAAATTGTAGAAAATTGTTTTGAGCTAGTTGGAAAAGGTGGGTGGCCATCGATATCCACCTGGATCACATAGTGTTCTATCCACTCTTGTAGAATCTACAGAGATAGAAAAGTCAGTATTACCAGTACATAAATACAATGTACCTACCTTCTCTCCTTTTTCTATCACCAATGATCCTTTGGTGACCTTCCACACCTTATCTGTAAATATGGATATACAACCTTCACTTGCCAACTTCCCTGTTGAAATTAGATTTTCCTTAGATCTGAAACATGTCTTGCCTCTTTCAACAACCATTGGTTTCCATTTCTTTGCTTTATTTTTACCTTTCCCATTCCAACAATTTTACATGGTACATCATCACCCAAATGAACCTGTCCAAAATCACCTTGAACATAATCTAGAAAATTTTTCCTATGGGGTGTGGAATGAAATGAAGCCCCTGAATCTACTACCCAAGACTCAAAAATATTATCTACAGAAAGAATCAATGCATCTTGTAACACATCACCTATTACATTTGCTTCTTGATTTTTCTCCTATTGTCCATTTCATTGTTTCTTTGGAGCTCTGCAGTCTTTCTTCAAATGTCTTTTCTTCCCACAATTACATCACTCTATCTTTCCAAATATGTATTTGGATCTTCCCTTCCTAGAATTCCCGCGGTTCCCTTGGCCCTTTCCTCTATCCTTTTGTCTTCCCCTCTTATCCATGTTTAACGCATTACCTGATGTCTCACCTATGCTTTTCCATCGCATTTCCTCACTGAGGATAACACCAACAACATCATCAAATTTTAAAGTGTTTGAACCAGAGACAGAGTTACTTACAGCGATGACCAAGTCGTTCCATATTTCTAGCAATGAGCAAAATATTAGAAGAGCCCTGACCTCATCATCAAAGTCTACTTTTACAGAACTTAGTTGATTAGTAACTGTATTAAATTCACTAAAATGATCTGAAATGAACCCACCTTCTGACATCTTCATATTAAATAATCTCTTCATTAGAAATACCTTATTGGATGTCGAGCGTTTTTCATACAGTTTAGCTAATGCATCCATTATCTCCTTCGTTGTCTTTTCTTTCGAAATATTGAAAGCCACCGATGTTGTCAGGCTTAGCCGTATCATTCCTAGTGTCTTTCTATCAAGAACCTCCCATTCTTCGTCCTTCATGGTCATCGGCTTCTTTGTTATTCCACCCAATAGTAGGAATAGATCCTTCTGATATAAATAATCTTCTATCTGCATCTTCCATAACTGGTATTTTTAGCGATTAAATTTCTCAATCCTAAACTTTTCATATTCCACCATTTCTCCCACTCGAACCAGGAATCCTAGTTTCTTGTGAGTCACCTTTCTCTCTAATACCAGTTGTTAGAAAAACAAGAT
Source organism: Picea glauca (assembly GCA_000966675.3). Lineage (NCBI taxonomy): Eukaryota > Viridiplantae > Streptophyta > Pinopsida > Pinales > Pinaceae > Picea > Picea glauca. The sequence goes on from JZKD02S1569454.1 coordinate 808,943, forward strand.
CGCGGAGCAATAAAATAAAACAAATGTGAAAATAAAACACGGAAGATACACAACACAATACAGACACAGATATACATGGTTCACCCAGTGTGTGCTACGTCCACTAGAGAAATTGCCAGGGCTTTTCTTTATTATTATCCAACAAATGAAGGGATACAACCTATAACACACCCGTTGTAACTTCCTCTTCTTTCTCTCACAATCTCCTCTCTCAAAATGCAATATTCACAATGATACATAGCCACAATACATTTCCCTCATAAAAGAGGGTTGTCTTTGAGGGAAAAAAACCTTAACATAACTTATACCATCAGATCTGTGACCTTAAAATGAACGGTTTGGATTTACAATGAAATTACAATATACATTTACAAGACAATTTTCCTTCGGGGGCTTCGTCCCTGAACCCCCCTCTGCACTCCCCCGCGTAGAGGAGTGTACATTCTTTCAGGGTGTAAACTCTTCATGAGGTATAAACACGGTTGAAAACAAAGACCTCTGAATTAGGAAGAAGATAAGTAGACTCTACAACCAACACTAATTTCCCTAGTCAACAAAAAAACACTCAAAACACACCAATGATGATGAAACTCACAACCTTTGGACTTTATGCTAGACATTTGTAAAATGTTATAACTTTCTTTAATTTAATTGTTTCCAATTATAATTTAGAGGTATTTTTTGCAAGAGTTTTAAGAGATTAGTCGTGGGTGTTTCAATGATAACAAATATAATGTAAATATGATATTTTTATGGTTGTAAATCAAAATAAAAAAATAAAAATAAATTTAATTATTTAATTACAAATTAAATCGTAATTGAAGTTATATTTTCTCTAAAAAATTTATATAAATTAAATCGTAATTAAGGTGATATTTTCTCTAAAAATTTTATATATATTATAAAAAAAATATTATAATAATAATAATAAAATTAAAAATGATGTTTTAATTATGTTTGCATTGAAATTTGTTCATAGAATACATGCATTGTTAAAAGTGTTTAAATTATCAAACATTCCTATACATAATTTAATATTATGTAACAATACCCATAAAGTTGTAGTGAGATATTTTTAGAAATGAACTATGTTAAAGTTTAAAACCATCTCAACATTTAACTATGTTAAAGTTTAAAACCATTTCAACCTTTCAAAGGGGCACTCAACCCATTACGAGGGCATCCATTAAAACAGTATTAGATAGAATATAATAAATCATTCCATTGAATATATAAATTGAAGATAGGTTAACCATTAAAAATTAATTATAAAAAAATCATTATAGAATTTCATCAATGTTATAAGAATAATACTTATTTTAGAAAAATAAATATTAATATTAATATATCATCATTTTATTAATTTATATCAATATATTATTTGAAATTGTTGGGATTTTTTTGGAACAAAGGTTCTATATTAAGTTGGATCTCAAGTGAAATTGATATCATATTTTTGGTTGAAACTTGGGAATCTAAGGTCCCTAACATAGATGGATTTATATTGTGGTCAACATGGAATAAGAAATCCTCACATAGAGGGGTTGGAGGCATAACGTGTTACATAAGAACAAACATTTATCCTCAAATTCATCTTCATAAAAAAGATTCTTATTCAGTTCATTTGGGTGGAGAATTCAGATATCAATATTAAGAACATGGATATAGCAATTTGTTATTTTGCACCTATTAATTCTACAATTTATACAATATATATATATAGATAGATAGATAGATAGATAAAAATTGTCTCTATAAAAGCTTAGAACACGATATTTGCAATCTGAGAAATGAAGGTATTATCCTCCTACTAGGATACTTTAATGTTATAACTACAACTAATCAAGCTATGATCTTAAGCAACAATTCCAACCCTAAACCTTTGTGGCTAGATAAGGACCTTGTTTTAGCTAATAGATACAAGAGAAATTCAGAAGACTTGACCGAGAATTTATATGGTACTGAGCTAATCAAGATTTGCAGTTCTTGAGATCTAATCATTTGCAATGCTCTAATGAAGTGGCTGAAATATAACTAGATGACTTGTATCCACGGGGTAGGTAGTAGTGTTGTGGACTATGTGATATCGGATATCCATGTTTACAACCAAATAGTAAATTTTGACCTTTTAAACGACCATGAGCCTGACTTTGATCATAGACCTTTAACCCTAACTCTAAACTTTATCATGCACAAAAACCCCCTTGAAGATAACTCTGGTAACTAAAGGCATCTTCTTTTTGACAAAAATAAAGTTGATCTCTTTTTAAAGGACTTAAACAATGAATTAAATCTTATATCATATAAAAACAATAATGAAGACATATGTCATGATTTTACAACAATCCTCTCTACCTCCATAAAAAATCTCTCTATTGAAGTGTTGTGTAAAAAGAATAATAGAATTGTCAACCATTGTTATGATAACGAGTGTAAACTTACTAGAAAATCCATTAGGGATGCATGTAATGAGTCTTTGAAATATGATAAAATTAATAGATACAAATCCCTAATTAAAAGGGGGAAAATACACTACATGAATAGAAAGAAAGAGAGTCTTTTGCACCTTTCTAAGTTAGATCCAAAGAAATTTTGGAGGAAAATTTGGACTCGTAAAACTAAAGAAAATGCTATGATTCCCCTAATAGACTAGAAATCCTACCTTAAAAATCTTTACGAGTTACGTAATGTCCTAGACAAAATTCCAAAATTTTCTACATAAGATAATGTCTTTTATATAGAACACATAAAGTTTGGGGTTAAGTGACTTGCAAACAGGAAAGTTAAGGACATTGAAGGATACCAAGCTGAAATGTTAAAATTGGAGGGACTATTCTAATCCCTCACATACTCAAGCTCTTAAATTTAACAGTCAAATAGGGATTCCCTAAACCTTTGGCTCAAATCCTCATTGTATCTATATTTAAAAGTGGGTATAAAATCAATCCCTCTAATTATAGGACTATTATGATTAGCCACATTTTATCCAAGTTATATGGAAGAATTTTGAAAAGAAGAAAAGCATATGGCTAGAAATCCAAGGAAAAAGAGCTAAAAGCCAGGTCGGTTTTAGAGGTTATCATTCAACTATGGACCACTTTATCATGCTTAGGATCATTACAGAGGAGTGTTGCAGCAATAAAACCAATCTCCTGTGTTGTTTCATTGAATTTAGGAAAACTTTTGACACTATGCCTAGGACCAACCTTTGGAATAGGTTAGAAGAGATAAAAGTTCCCTTCGAGTTGAGAGCTATTGCAGTAAGGTTGTATGAGAACATTATTGCCAAGTTTAGGAGCATCGAGGGTTGATCAGAAGAATTTAATTGCAATATATGAGTCAAGCAAGTTTGTCCCCTATCCCCTACCCTTTTATGCATTTACATTGACAAGTTACAAGATTGTATGAAAGTCGTAGGTTGTGTTGGACCAACTCTTTATAGTATAGTAATCATCCTTATTCTCTATGTCGATGATATTTTTATCATGGCAAGGAATCCATATGACCTTAGTAAGAAACTTTTAATCCTCAAGGACTTCCTCTCTAATACAAGTATGACTATGAACATTGAAAAAAAAATTATGATCATTAAATCCAATAAGATCACCTACAATAATTTTTTATATGACAACAATATCTTGGAGGAAGTTCCTTCGTACAAGTATCTTGGAATTCATATTCATCACAAGCTCAATTGGAACTACAACATTGAGAAAAGGATAAATGGAGGGCATAAATCTTATTATGGGCTTGAAAATAAATCTAAACTAGTAGACCTTTGGCTATGGGATAAGAAAAAGCTCATCTTTGATACTCTTGTCACTCATGGTATCTTATATGGATGTGAAGTTCAGGGATGTAGTATATCTCAAGAATCTTGGAGAAAGGTAGAGCAAATCCAAAAGAATTTTATAAATTATAATCTCAAAATTTAGGGCAATACACCATATCCTATCTTCCTCATCGAAGTGAGTCTTTCCCCCATTGAGAGCACAACTATGATTAGGTACTTAATGTACAAGAACAAACTAAACAACATGGATAAAAAGAGGCTCCCCAAAATTGTTTTAGACTCTAGCCAAAATCACCAATGACTCAAACGGGGATGGCATAATGATGTCAAGTCTTAGATAAATCATTGGGGAATAAAAGAATAAGTTATTCTACAAAATACTGTTGATATTAAAAATATTATGCAAGTTAAATTTAAAGAGAATCTATGGTGTGATAAAGAATTAGAGGATAAAAGAAAATTAAGATATTATAAGGAAGTCGTTAACCCTAACCTTGAAGATCAAAAGTATTTCTTTGTTTTGACTAGCATAAAGAAGAGAATAAATATTTTTAAAATAATAATTAATTCTCATTAGTTGCATAGTGAAATTGGGAATTGGGAAATCCCCAAAACACCATGGCAAGAAATAATCTATCACCTTTGTGACACCAAGAGAGTTGAAGATGAAAAGCACTTTCTCCTAGAATTCCAAGTGTATGCCCTATTAGATCTCAATTTCAAAATATTTGTCACAATATCGACCTTCCTAACCTTGTAATTCATCAAAACTTTAGTGATTTTGGAATGTTTCTCTTAATAATTTTCAAGCATCAAAATAACATTTTACATAAATCCAAGTAATCTCTTACTTTTCTTAAGGTCTGATAGACCAATTTTGGTCTCAGTGGACAGTAACCACCACCACCACCACCATCATCATCATAACATATTATCATTTTTGCTTGTTTGTTTATTCTTATCATATTTAATTTATTCTATTTTGCATCAACAATATTTTTTTATTATAATTATAGTGTATCAATTTATTCTTACTATCTTATTGGTTTATTATGATGATGATAATGGTGATTAATGTCCATTGAAACCAATTTAGTTTATCAAACTTTAAGACATTACTTTGAATTCTTTAGAATTTTATACTTGTGCTAAAAAAATATTAAAACAAGTGATCCAAAATTATCATACTAATCTAATAATATATTATGATGGTGATGTTATATACCAATACTAGATATGCAAATAATCTTCAGAAATAAACCAATAATAAACACCAAACCATTCACTGAAACATTGAACACATAAAATAGAGAAACCCCTTGAGGTAGGGTAACACCATATATTAATCCTTATGGAAGGATAACACTCCTCAAGCCATACTTGCTTGTACAATAGCAATATTCTTCTTCATGTATCAATTGTTGGATTACTAAGAGGGGGGGTGAACCAGTAATAGCGTAATTATAATCCTTTTTCTCCAAATAATCGAAGTGTTATATCAATGTAAAATTATTATCCAATAATGAGCAATAGGAAATGAACAATCACACTCATACACAGTACACCAATGTTTTACGTGGAAACCCAAATCAAGAGAAAACCATGGAATGTTTTTTCTTATATGTCTTGAAGAATTACATTCATTGGAAGTACCAACTTCCTTTGTTTTCCAGCTGCAATTGGAAGGAGGTTCCAACCCCCTAGTTTCTCAGGCTACAACCTGAGGGAAGCTCCAAATCCCCAATTCTCTGGCTACAACCCGCTGAGTTCTTCGGCTACAACCGGAAGGTGGCTACAACCACCTATCCTTGCCATGTCCAATCGCCCTGAAGTATAAGTAGAATGATGGAACCACTATCAATCTGTCACTGTGAGATATATTGTTGTACAACTGTAACAACGTGTACCACTGACCTATATCCAATCTGTACAACTACCCTATAATCAATCTATACCTGAATTGAACATGTATCTACAAAAATTACAACATATACGCAACCTTTAGTGTTGTCACTCGCATATGTACGTGCCCTATTTGTTATGCAGCCCGTGTATATACGCTACCAAATTGTTATGCAGCCTGCATATGCCTTCTGAAAACTAGGGTTTCCTTTTATAGAAAACTTCTGAGCTTCTGTAATTTCATTCACATAGATCTATAACCTGTCACTGTATCCAAACTATAACTGTACCCTGTGCATGCATCCTCATATATAACCTTTACTCAAGACAAGTGTGTCTTTCTCTAGTCATGTGTCATATAGGTATGTGTAATCATGAACAAGTATAATATCCCTCACATGATCTTAGTCATCAACCTCGTTCTGATATTCAGTCTCTCAATATATCAACTACTACATAAATACAAGCTCTCAACCATGTACCATAAAAACCCTTAGCCATATGCCAATAAATACAAGATGTGCCTCACAAGAAGTATCAATGATGAATATACCGAGATTGTCTCATGAAGATCCCATGAAGCCACAAGTCTCTCTAGGGAGAATCCTCAAATCTCCATTGTCGTTCCTCATGCATACATCAAAATCCAACTATTCATAGAAATAAGACATACTTTTTGAACCAATGGATGGATGTGATGTATCTGAGCACTTTAGACCTTCCTGGGAGCTTGATCTCAGAATATAGAACCTATGCATCTTCATCTCTTCAAGTTTCCATGGATTTACCAACATGTACGCACCTTGTACACAAACAGCCCGGGTATAACTCACCATGTACGCAGCTTGTACACAGATAGCCCGCGTATAACTCAGCATGTATGTAACTTGTACACAAACATCCCGCATACACCTCAGAAAATAGGTTTTTGTTGTAATTCCGAGAATTTCACCATCAACCCTTCGTGCTACCTCAAACGTTAGCCACTTTATATGTATCCACAAGTATTTACAAGAAGCTTTACACAAGAAAATAGATATACAATATGTACAAGTGTGTGTATAATGAGTGAGCTTTGCCTCTTATTAATATCTTCATGTAGCCTTACACTTTCCTTATTTTAGGGTTTCTTCATTTAAAATAATTTATTTTTCAAAGCACTTTGACCCTTGGGGGCTTCTATAAGACTTATGAGGGGTTCTCCAACTTCATATGTTCATAACTCTCTAACCGTGAGGAGTTATGTGATGTTCCACATACCACCAGAAATGACATGACAAGCACTATCCATTTAGGATAGTTTCATTGACAAATTCATTGTCCTTCATCTCATTATTCCTCAAATAATCATGGGTTCTCTCACTCCGCAAAGTGTCTTCCCATGAGAGATTTCACCATAAGGGGACCACTTTGGAGTTCATACATTTTTACTTCTTATCAACCATGACAAGACAATAATGAGTCATCTTTACATCAAACAATCTTGGTTCCATTACCCAAACCTTGTGCTACGGGGCTTTCTTCAAGGGTTAACATCAATGACAACCAATCTTAATCGACAATCTCCCCCTTTGGCATTGATGGCAACACTCTGATGCAATACTGAAATCATATCACTCATGCTCCCCCTAGAACCATGTCTCTGTCCTCTGTATCTGATAAATCTGCTCCCTCTGGAACCATGTCTCTGTCCTCTATCTATGTCCTCTGCATCTGATAAATATCTCCCCCTTTCTCATCAATGGAAAAGGTATCTTTCCATCTGGGGTTTCTCCTCCTAATTGAACTGTCCTCTTATGGTGCTTCCTCATGTAAATCTAAGACATATAAGATAAGCATTCAAAAATCATTCATTTTGGAGTAGAAATAACTCCAAGTCTTTGGCGAAGATATTCAAAGGATTCTTGTGGAAGTGGTTTTGTGAAGATGTTTTCCACTTGTTCTTTTGTGCCCACATACTCAACTCTGATGTTATTTTCTACAACCTGCTCCCGTATAAAGTGATACTTGATTGTAATGTGCTTCATCTTAGAGTGCATCACTGGGTTCTTCGAGATACTGATGGCACTTGTATTATCACAATAGATTAGAATGGACTCATCATACTCAACCTGTATATTTGTCAAAGTGTGTTTCATCCAAAGAACCTATGTACAACATGATGTTGCTGCAATATATGTTGCCTCGGCTGTAGATAAAGATATTGATTATTGTTTCTTGCTTAGCCATGATACTAAACACTCACCCAAGTAGAACTTTGCTCCACTGGTGCTTCATCGTTCATCAATACAACCTTCTCAATCTGCATCTGTGTAAGCAATAAGTGATAGATCCTTTCCTTTTGGATACCATAATCCAAACTCTTATGTTCCTTTGAGATATCTGAAAATCCTCTTCATTGCTAACACATGTGACTCCTTCGGTGCTGCTTGAAATCATGCCACATGTCCAACTGCCTGCATTACATCTGGTCTCGATGTTGTCACATATAGTAGGATGTCAATCATTGACCTATATTTCCTCTGATCTGTAGACTTTGAATCATCATCTTTGCTCAACTTGCAACTGGTTTGCATTGGAGTGATAACTGGTTTGCAATCTTCCATTCCGAACATCTTTAACATTTCTCTGATATACTTGGTTTGAGAAATAGATATTCCTTGGTTGCTTTGACGTATCTGAAGTCCCAAAAAGAAGGATAATTCTCTAAGTAACGACATTTCAAATCCATTCTTCATATATTTTTTAAATTTTTGGCTTAACCTGTCATCATCACTACCAAAAATAATATCATCAACATAAACTTCAATTAATAAAATATTACCTTGACTTACCTTGATGTAGAGGTTGTTTTCTGCACTT
>JZKD02S1569455.1:15394-27934 GCA_000966675.3 Picea glauca
AAACAAAACATTAGAATTTCAAACCACTAAACTAACCTTACTCTTTTTATTATATTTTTTTTATTTTATTTGAATTTCTTTTATTTTTTTAATATAAAATAAATAAATAAAAACAATATAGAATTTAATAAAAAATAATAATTACATGCCCATAAATTTTTATGAACCGAACATATTTCAATCAGTTTTTATGACTCACCTTCACAAGGCAATATCTTGAGATATGCTTCACCAAATGAGGCATATGAGAGCTCATTAGAAGTTATCTCAATGGAGAATAATATGGTAGTGGTTATTTGATGAAATTTGGCCATTTACATCCCCAAAAATTCAACAGAAGTCATAGCCACGTATTTGTAACAATTTGATTTTTTGAATTTCTTTTGGGAGAAAGTTTATCTGCCAACAAGATTGACTATAATTAATTCTTTTTCAAATTGTTCAATTTTCAATCATGTCTCCATAGGAAAGCAAGGGAAAGCATTGGATTTTTTTGTTTTTCGTTTTTGCTTCAAATCTAATTAGATAATTTGTTTTGACATATTGGAAATCACGTCCATCTTTAGGAGGTGATTTTGCAGAGTGCTTTCCAAGAAATCAAAGACCAGTTTTTCAAATTAGTTGAAAAATCACTTCTAAAACAAGGTCAATTACCTTATCTTCAAAGGATTCACTCAGAAGCCAAACCATTTGGGAGAAATCGGGTTTGGAGTGACACGGATTTTCCCAGATCACACCAATCCTCGAGAGATGTTTTTGCAAATCAATTTCTAAGCAAACCGAGCATAATTTGGAAAATCGGTTGAAACCCATCTCGAAAAAAGGCCCAATTAGCTAACCTCCAAAGTATTTTGCAAAAGGATGAATATTTTGAGATATATGATGCGTTTTTTATGGGCGTGTTCTAATTCTGTAGTTGGTTGATTCTGTTACAAAATTGTGTAGTTGATTCATGACAACAATTTTTTTGCTAACTAAAGGAGCATTCGACCTGAGTGGACGAGATTATACAAACTCTGATTATTCTTGTGTATGTGAGGGGTTCTAGATCTAAAAATATAAGGGAAATTATAGAGGGAGATAATTTCAATGGAACTATGGTAAGAAAAAGATCTTTTTTGTAGAATAGTTAGAGTTTGATCTATGAGAGGAGAGGAATTTTCACTATTTTAAATATGCTTCTTGAAGGAGTTTCAAGAATTCAAAGGATTGTAAAAAGACATTGGAGCTAATGATAATAATTTTTCACTTCTCCACACTATTGTATATGATTTGTATACTTGTTATTATTCTTTTGATGTTTTTGGTTTTAATTATGTTCCCATTAGTATACGAACAATTGATATTTACACTATTGTTGATCTCATTTTTTTTATGTTGTTGTTTGTCTTGTCTAAAGATTTCTTTCATAAGATTGAACATGATTTAAATCAGAATTGATATTGAATTCATGGAGACTCGTTTGTGATTAATGATAATTGTTTATTAGCTAATCATAACTTTTCCTTGTTTTATTTTATATTGAATTAAATGAACTATTTATTTAGTTCAATATAAATATTGTATTGGATTCATTTTATCTGATTGGATTTAGGTATATGCAGGAGGTTTTCTAGTAACTATTTACCGGGATAATTTCATTGCATATTTTCTTGAACAACTTGTTAGTCATTGAACTATTTTGATGATTTATAAGTGCATCTTAACCTTAAGTTCAATCCTCGGTCCTTTCTCTTTATAGATGTTTTTCTCTTGATTAGGAGTAAGGCTCATTCTTCTCCTAATTGAGATAGGATATATTAGATTTGCATTTTCATTTAAGATAATTTTATTTCATTTCCTTAAGTCTCCTTATGCAGGAGAAAACCCTAGCATGGATTTACTGAGCCCTTATTTCAACAAAGGATTTCCTTCTTCAAGAAGATGCAAGAAGGTAATTCCTTCTCTTCTGTCCGCTGATAAAAACAAGTAATAAGATACATTATCAGTTAAAATTCCATGCATATATTTTGTACATATAGATTATTATAGATTATATTAACATTAGATTAAGTTAAGGGTAACTGGATCCATAAACCCATTCGAAATCACCATCCCAAACAGATAAGGGCATATTTGGGTCCCTGGTCGAGTGATTTCCCCAATGTTGATTATGTTCATTTTTGGCCATCAACATTTTTGGCGCTAGAAGGAGGGCCATCGATGAGTTGACCCATTTGGAGCTGTTTATTTTTTAATATTTTCACTTTTATTCAATGGCTCCTTTTAAACTTCCTATTTGGAGTTGCATCTCTGGTCGAGCATCTTGCAACACTCCAACAAAGGTAGTAAAATACTTTTCAAAGGTAAAATTTAATGGTGAGTCTAATTTTTCTACATTTGATCACATTTTTCAATTTATTAAGAATTGTAAAAAATATGATATTAATGAAGGTGTTTTGTGCTTGATTTTTACTCACTTTCATAGGCCAAGCCAAGAAATGGTGTGAATCATTGCTAGTTGCCTCCATATATACATGGTATTAGTTTGTAAGTGAGTTTGTTTATACATTTCAAGATTATTATGAGTATGACGAAATGTGTACCGAACTTGAAAACGTATGAAAACTAGAAGGTGAATTTGATATTGATTTTCTTATTAGATTCAAATTAAACACTTTTAAATTTCATGTTGATGATAAAGCTTATGACATAGGCTTAATTCAATGGTTTGTTTATTTATGTTCTCTTCCTTCTATATATAATAACTCTAATGAACTTGGAGACCTTTTTTGTCTAAGTGTACATACTACAATAGATGTTACACATGATTTTTTTGAGCCTATTGATGACATTAATAAACATGTTCTAATAAATAGTTCATAATTTGTGTATAATCAATTTCAGGAAATAATAGATATATTGAATAAAATTAATTATATTCCTGAAACTAATTTTGATTATGATAAATTGGTTGTTTATGATTAGGAGGATAATGATGAATCAATGACTCAAACCTCAAATACTACTAATAATAATGATTTTCTTCATAAATATTCTTTTAATCACATATGTTCAAACAATCATTATTCATTATACACTAACTTGTTTGATGACTCTTTTCCAAGTAGTGATCATTCATTTCAAGAACTAGTCCCTTCATATTTTACTCATTTTCAAGAAAACGAAGGAACTAGTATATATCATAATTATTTTCAAGTATCCATCAATCAAGATCAAAATAAAGAAATGAAAAATAATCATTTTAAAGAACATTCCCTTGAATGTCATACATGTACATCTGATAAAATTTCTAGTTCAGGTTTATGTTTTATAAGAAAAGTAAATGAATTCATTTATGATGAATATTTGGAGGTTGATAATATTTAGATATTTGACCCTTTGTCGGGTCCTTCTATTGTCAATTTCCAAATCTAATCTATAATACAAGATGGGGTATATCCTAATACAATTAATGTTATAACAAATCCTTATTTTGTATTTTCTAAAAATCATAATGATTTCAATCCTTCAGAACAAGTAACCATTCCCATTTATGCTTTAGAAGATGTTTTTCAAGTTCTCCTTGAATCATTTGATGATCTTGAATCTTTTTTACAAGTAGGTAATACTATTTCTTTTATCAATAATATTTCTAGTGACATTTGTGAAGAAGAACATTTAGCAGACTGTTTCCCATACTCCTGTGTCATTAGTGTAAATAACCACGTAATTGTACTTTCTTCCTGGTTTGTTTCTTTTTTTTATTTGACTTTTATATTTCGTCATTTTGATAGTTTATGTTTATGCTGAAATTTTGAGAAATTAGGCACTCAACACTCATCAATTTCATTAATGGGTAAACATAAAAGTCAATTTCAAAGATTTAAGCATGAGCATCAAGAGCTTTTAATATTTCAATTTTATTTGATGTTCATGTCACACCAACCTAGTCTTACTTTTCAAAAAAATTCACCAACTCCAACATTTGAGAGTGCATCATTACAATCTGGCCAACCATCTAATTTATCTAAAAATCCTCTGAAATACTCATTGAATTTCATCTTCACTTCATCGATCCATTTGAAAGATGTTTGGAAAATTCAATTCGAAGAAGATTTATGCTAATACTTTTTATTTTGTATATAATACTAACATTTGCTTATTCACTCTTCCTTTAAACCTCCTCGAATCTCTAATGGATTTTCATCCTTACTTTTATGATCCAGTAGAAATTTAGTTGGAGGAAATTTTTCAAGAGAGGATAAATAAATTTCTTTTTATGAATTCATTAGTGATAAATGTATATAATGTGTTCAGGTTTTCTTTCGATAGTATAGTATTATTTTTACTTATGTTATTAATGTTTGATGTATACATATGTGTAGGTATGAAAGAAATTAAATGGCTCCACTAGAAATTTGACTATTCTTAATCATATTTTCCTCATAAAGTTAGAGTATAAGTAGGTTTAGTTCAACTTAGTTTAGATTTAATAAATTGATGATCTTGGGTATTTGTGAACTTCATTAAAAACACAACTTCTTCATGCTTTAATTTTGATCATAAGAAGAGGTTACTTCTTTAATTTGGAGAAAATCAACATCCCTAAGGTAAATTGCAATGCTTTTATTCAATGTAAGTTTCATATGCATATTCTCATCCTTTACTATTTTCTTTACATTTTTAATTTCAGTCTTGTTTTAGTTTTTGCTGATCTAAATTATGTGTTTACAAGTCTTCAAGGTTTTTAATTTTTGGAATTCTTGTCAGACATATTGTCATTGATGTCAACAATCAATGTCATTGTGATGTGATGATAAGTTGTTATGATGAATTTCCATTGATGAGTTGTCATTTATGAATTTTCATTGATGTCAACAATATAATAGTTAGTAGAGAATGAAAATGTCAAGCAATATGCAGAGATTCAAGATCAGAAGCAAGGACATTAATCAAAGCTCAGAAGGGAAAGAGCATTGTAGAAATGCGATCATGATTGAAATCCCCACAGTAAAACTACAAAATAATCGAGGAAGAATCATGTCCACTAATGTAGATTTCGGGACAAACCAAGACTGTCAGATATGGGAGTTACAAGAGAAGAACTGTTGAAGTTTCATTCGATCCATTGGAGGATTGGTCAATGATTAGATCAAGTCGTGACCGTTGGATACACAAGAACCAGATCAAGGGCAAGGATTGATTGAGGAGTGCGATGGGAGGATTAAACAACGTATTAATTCCAATCCTGCAATTAGTCTAAACCATCGAATCTCATCGATTCAAAGATCGATGAATGTGGTTGATCCACCAGCAATCGTACAACTTCAATTGCAGAGTTTGAGTGACGAGATAAACCATGCACATGTTGTTTTTACATAATCCACACCGATTGTTGATCATCACCCGCCAATAGATCTATGGTTGGCATCAGTTCCACTACCAACGAGCAGTTTCCATTATGGAACTCGACGATAGTTTTAAACGTTGTGCTAGTTGGGACCCCACAATCATCCTTGATTGTTGATCTACTCCGGGAGCATTCTTGACCATTGGATCAAGTTGAGTGGAAGGACAGTGTAAGCCATAAAGAAGGACCATCAAATTTGGAGAATACATGATGACCGTTAGATCCAGGAGGAGGACATGTGCCACATCAAGAGATCCATTTCAGAAAGGACACGTGGTGCAATCATATGGTGACAAGTGTCTAGGTCCAGATGGAACTTTAGGTTGTGAAAGTCATGAATCTAGGTGACATGTGGTAGCCACTCGGCTAGTTCCAAGTCAAAAGTGATGTCATCAAGTTATCTGAGAGTTTGTACTTCAAGATTTTCACCACCAACGAATTCCTGAAGTCCCGAAGTTCCAAAATGAATGAGAACCATTCATTGTGAAATTAAAATCCAACTGTTTGATCTACTTCGACACTGACCAAACTCTGGTGGAAATTGGAACAACAATTACCCAGACCTCCAGACCCCCAAAGTCCCAAAGTAAACAAGGACTGTCCACCCAACTGTAGATTAAGTCATAATCATTGGATTAGCAGTGGAAGGATAGAGTAAGCATAAATCACAAAGTAACGCTAATTGATTATCATATTCGGGAGCATTCTCAACCGATGATCAAGAATAGTGGAAGGATAACGTAAGTGGAGGTGTTAACCAATAGTAAGCACGCTTTATGACTTATTAGGTAGGTAATCACTTCAAAGAAATTACTACTCCAGAGTCCAAAAGCCATGAATAATTGAAGTTTCGAAATGAATGAGAATCGCTCATCTCAACTCTTGATTAAGTCATAATTGTCGATTGTGATTCAAACCTCTAGATAAGTAAGGATCATCCATTCATGGAAGATTAAATATGGAACTTCCGATCTAGTAGTGAAATCCATATACGCACTTCAACGAAATCTTCTTTCGGAGATTTGAAAGATTACAGAGGTTGGAAGTTGCGAAGTACGAAGTTCTGAAGTAAATGAGAACCATCCATCTCATCGTGAAATTAAAACGTGATCATTGATTTTGATTAGTGATCAAGCACTCGCTTGGCCTAGCACCTGGTCACCACCAGCGGTCGTATGGAATAGAGAAATAAGGGTAAAATAAGAGGTGGCACTTAAATCAATAAGCCTGTGGTTTTGTGCATATGGTCATATGTAAATGGTTTGAAGGAAGCACCTCACACAGATTTAATTCGACAGAGAGTTAACACTAGAACAATACAGAGAATCAATAAAAGATCAAATATGATCTATTGGTGAACTGAGGATGTAGCAGAAGCATGAGTACGATATAATGAGTCGATCCATGTCTGTGATCAACTCATGAGGTCAAATGAACCGATACATAGTCATGATTAAAAGAGAGTTAAATCATGAGAATTATGAATAAAGAATAAAAAGGAAAAATGATATTAATTAAAGTTTAATCAAATCATTTAAATGAAAAGGTACAATGGTTCAAATATCAAAAGACACAATGCTTCAAATTCACACAAGTTGGAAGACTATATAAACAAGAAAGAATGGTGAGAATAAAGTGTAGTTGAATTTGTTGAAGTATATATATTTATATATAATGGATTGAATGAAGGTTCATTCTATCAGGTTGGTGCCTATTTACAAGCTGGGTCTTGTATGAGGATTGGATTCATCACATCTCAATTGGATTTGAGATTAACAAGATGGGACTTGTTATGAGGATTGGATTCCTCATTTCTTAGTTGGATCTAAGAAATACAAGCTAGATCTCTCATAGTTACTTGAAGTTGAAGATATTCAAAGATTGATCTTATGTATTCATTCAAGTTAAATAAATAAATAAAATATTTATTATTTTATATATTGATTGAGAAAATGAAAAAAAATTATATGTGTTGTTCAGTTAATTTTTGAAAAGTGAAAATTGTCCAAATTTTTGTGACACTGATTCACCCCCCCTTTCAGTGTCAAGTGTCCATTTCAACAATTCCCTCTCCTTGTTCTCAAGTTTGACAAAGCAATTGTGTTGATTATTAATGAAAAATTAGTTACATCAGGGAGTCTTTCTATCTTACACTATTTTCATATAATATATTTTTCTTTTCCTTTTAAAAAGACTTATTTTGAAAACAAGATATTTGGAAGGGAAAGGAAATTTGATGCAATTTCACCTGTTAGTCATTATTGCTCCCTAGTTTTAGGTTATTTGTCCAAATAAAAAATCCTAACAACTTATAACTTGGAAAAATATAATTAATCAAAATTTCAACTTAAGAAAATGCTCATACTTTCCTCATATTTATTCTTTTGTTGATATATACTTTTGTAAGTTGTCAAGCTGAAGTTGTCTTTCAATTTTTGTCTTTTCATTTATCTTTTCCTTCGGGTTTGCATTTTATTTCTTCGTTTGAAATGATTAAATCTTTCTGATTTTGTTTGTTTTTATTTTGATTGGATTTTGTGATATTCCAAAAATTTATATGGGGGAATCTTTCCTATGCAATATCAATTGGTTTACATGGGGAAATATTTACTCTACCATTTTAATAGGTTTTCATTTATTTAAAGGTATTTTATATTAAGTTTTCATTTTATCGTACATTAATTATTATCCATGAGGAACATTGAAATATGTTTCAAGTATTATAAGTTTATCTTTATGAAGAAAATAATTGCCTACATTATTTACTTTGAATCCCTCCCATACCCCTCCATGATTAAAAATTCTACTTTGGTATATTAAGAGAAGACTAGTGGGGTTAAACTTAACTAGTATCACATCCGTAGAAAACCTCTCATACCACCCCGCTCTCATCACTTAAATGCTAAAAGCAATTCATGAAATATGTTAACCAAAAAAGGTGGTAAGAGAGTCGAAAGCACATATGTGTGGGAAGTGTATGAAAACCTGTTGGAGTATTGAACATGCTTGCTTGCAACAAGTCAATGCATACATGGTATCAAGACAACTTCATCGAGGTACTAAACAGACCTTTCAAAAATGAAGCAATGTCGGGTGAAAGAGGTAATAGATGCATGCTAATCCTTAAATCCTCCTAGCTATATTCATTAGCCAATAGTAGAGAAAGAATAAAGTGATGATTATTCCCTATTTTTGGATTCACTATTTTGGAATTGGGCATTCAAAGTACTTTCATCTTTAAAAACTTGTTTTTCTTCTATTATGTTTTATGTGGGACCTTTGGAAAATGTACAATGTGTGAGAAATTTTTGAAAGTTTTCATTTCGATCTTTGGTAAATTTAAACCTAATTTTCTTAACCAAAGATACATGCTTCATCTCTGTGTGTCACCAATTGTTGTGGCCACGCCATCCCTCATATGTTTTTAAAATTAGTATGGGTTCCTCCATATGAATTTTGTTAATATTACCTTCTAGAACATTTTGGTTTGGTTTATTTTGTGAGATTTTCATTTTACTTGGATTTTTGTTTTGACATATTCATTACTTTCGCTTTGCTTCCAAATTTATAACGACAAAGATTTCCCCTAATTCCGCTACATGATTTTGAAGATATGAATAATTAAACTTTGTTCATTTTTACTGACTAAGCATTAAAATGTGTAAATATGTATTTATAAATTGTATAAATTAATATAAATATGTAAATTAAATTTTACCAATTTAGTTAATTAATTTGTTTATCTTTAGTTCATTAAATTAATTATTTCTTAGTTAATTAAGTTTATTTAATTTAATTAGATAAAATAATTTGTAAAAATAATTTTAAATATTGTAAATATATCAAATAATAAAATAAAACAAAACATTAAAATTTCAAACCACTAACGTGACCTTAATCTTTTATTATAGTTTGTTTTGTTTTATTTGAATTTATTCTATTATTTTTAATATAAATAAATAACAATATAATTTTTTTTTTAAATAATAATTACATGCCCATAATTTTTTTATGCACTAAATAGATTTCAATCAGTTTTGATGACTCACCTTCACAAGGCAATATCTTGACATCTACTTCACCAAATGAGGCATATGAGAGCTCATTAGAAACCTATCTCAATGGAGAATTATCCGACAGTGGTTATTTGATGAAATCTGGCCATTTACTACCCCAAAAATTCAATAGAAGTCATAGCCACAAATTTACTACAAATTTGATTTTTTGAATTTATTTTGGGAGAAATTTTATTTGCCAGCAAGATTTATTATCACTAATTCATTTTCAGATTGTTCAATTTTCAATCATATCTCGAAAATCATTGAATTTTTTTATTTTTATTTATAGTTTTTGTTTCAAATCTAATTAAATAATTTGTTTTGACAGATTGGACATCATGTCCATCTTCAAGAGGCAATTTTGCAGAGTGATTTCCAGGAAATTAGAGAATCATTTTCCAAATTGGTTGAAACAACACTTCAGAAACAAGGTCAATTACCTTATCCTAAAAGGATTTTCTCATAATCCAAACCATTTGGGAGAAATCATCTTTTGCATGACAAGGATTTTCCTAGATCACACCAATCCTCAGGAGACGTTTTTGCAGATCAATTTCTGGGCCAACAGAGAAAAATTTGACAAATCAGTTAAAAAATCATCTCTATAAAAGGACCAATTAGCTAACCTCTAAGGGATTTTGAAAAAGGATGACTCTTTTGAGAAATATGATTTGTTTTATGGGTGGGTTCTAATTTTGTAGCTGGTTGATTCTGTTACGAAATTTTGTAGTTGATTCATGATAACAATTTTTTTGCTAACTAAAGGAGGATTTAACCTGAGTGGAGGAGATTATAAAAAATCTAATTAGTCTTATATATGTGGGGGGGGTTCTATATATGAAACTATAGGGGAAATTTCACAGGGAGATACTTTCAATGGTACTATTGTAAGAGAGAGATCTTTTCTGTAGAATAGGTAGAGTTTTGATCTCTGAGAGGAGAGGAATTTGCACTATTGTAAAGTTGTTTCTTGAAGGAGTTTCAGAAATTCAAATCACTGTAAACATGCATTGGAGATAATGATAATAAATTTTCACTTCTCTACACTATTGTATCTGATTTGTAGACTTATTATTATTTTGGTGTTTTTGGTTTTAATTTTGTTCCCATTAGTATACTAACAATTGGTATTGGCACTATTGTTGATCTCATTTGTTTTATGCTGGTGATTGTCTTGTCTAAAGATTCTTTCACAGGACTGGATAGGATTTAAATAAGAATTTATATTGAATTCATGTAGACTCATTTGTGATAAATGATAGTTGTTTATTAGCTAATCATAACTTTTCATTGTTTTATTTTATATTGAATTAAATGAACTATTTCATTAGTTCGATATAAATCTTGTAACGGATTCATTTTATTTGATTGGATTTAGGTATATGCAAGAGATTTTCTAGTAACTATTTACAAGGATAATTTCATTGGATATTTTCTTGAATAACTTGTTATTCATTGAACTATTTTGATGATTTATAAGTGCATCTTAACCTTAAGTTAAATCCTCAGTCTTTTCCCTTTATATATCTTTTTCTCTTGATTAGGAGTAAGGCTCATCCTTCTCCTAATCGAGATAGGATACATTAGATTTTCATTTTCATTTAAGATAATTTATTTCATTTCTTTAAGTCTCCTTATGCAGGAGCAAACCCTAGCATGGCTTTGTTGAGCCCTTATTTTAGCAGAGGATTGTCTTCTTCAAGCAAATGCAAGAAGGGGATTCCTTATCTTTTGTATGCTGATAAAAGAAAGTAATAATATAGATTAGCATATATAAGGCCATGTATTAATTTTGTACATATAGATTATTTTATATTAGATTAACATTAGATTAATTTAAGGGTAACTAGACCCATAAACCTAGTCAGAATCACCATCCCAAATGGATAAGGGCCTATTTGGGGCCCTGACTGGGTGATTTACCCAATGTTGATTATGGTCATTTTTGGCCATCAATGTAACCCTAATAATAAGTAGCACAACATGCTTACAATGTTGAGCTATATAATTTTTCTACTTACATGATTACTTCTCTTGGTATAAATGATATTCATCTTAGATCAAGAAAAGTACTTCATCAAGACACGCCTATTATTGTTGAAGAAATTATAGATAAGGAAACTCCTAATAAAATAAACAACAATGATAATACTAATCGAAATCAAACTTCTTCATCACCAACCAATCCAATACAACAATCTAGTTCTCCACCTTTCCCAGAAAGGTTGACATTAGAAAAGAAAATCACTCAAACATGATATGATTTATTAGATGATTTAAAGAATGTTTGTATTAGAATTCCATTATTGCAAGCAATAAAAGACATTCCAATTTATGCTAAAATAGTAATAGAATTGTGTATAAAGAAAACAGGAAGGAAAAAGAATGACCCGCAAACAGTGCAAGTTGTTGGTAAAATGGCAGATCTTATGTCGGGTAAAACCTATAAGAAAAATATGTTGATCTCAATAGCCTCATTGTATAAATACACATCAATAATGTTGCAATTGCAAACATATTAATAGTTTTAGGAGGAGCAATAAATGTAATGACAAAATGTAACATGGATGAATTAAAAGTGTCTAATCTTTGTAATACACCCACAATTTTACAATTAGCGGATAGATCAACAATAAAACCAGAAGGTGTATTAGAGGATATAATTGTATCCTTGGATTATTAGGAGTACCCTATAGATTTCATGGTTTTACAAATGAAATCTAACTTGGGTGGGAACCCATTGATCTTAGGGAGGCTTTGGTTAGCTACAATTGATACTTTCATCAATTGTAGATTAGGGGATATGACAATTGCACATGTGGATTCAATTAAGAAATTCAATTTATATCCACATGCTAAAGCTTTAACTGAATCAAAATTCACACAATGTTTTCAAGATGCAAATGATAATGAGGAAACAGTACAACATATTTTATCTATTGATCAAATTATAAATTTCAAGAATGATATTGAAGAAATCAAATAATCAATCTTATTAATAATTTTGATTCTTCTCAATATCATGGGGGGCATCACACTTTTGATCATATTTTTTATAAATATTTTCAAGAAAGTTTCGCTATTGTAACA
>JZKD02S1569455.1:43784-56597 GCA_000966675.3 Picea glauca
TTTTTGTGAATATCCTCCAAAGTTCAGGGTCTGAAACATTACAGAAAAAATTTATAGCGAAAATTCCACAATGACTCAGTTCAGGATGATTCCAGAACCTATCTTGCACAGGTTGTATCTTCGAAAGTATAAGGCCTCAGGGGCTGAAATTTTAACCCAACGTACCTTGATCCATCTACTAAATATTCTCCAAGACTTTTCTTCGTAAACATTGTAGAAAAAAATTATAACGAAAAGGCCAAGGTGTCTTAGATGTAGCAGCGAAACCCCAAGACCTTGAGCTCTGATACCATATGTTAGGAACCAAATATCAATATAGCATAAAAAAACCTCAGAATAAGTACTCAAAGCCTTGAAAAAGAGATAATTTCATATAATAAGCCTCTTCGACGGGGAAACCTCCTTTACCCCACATAAATGTTCAAGTACAAGATGACTCCAAATGAAAATGTCACCTTGGTATATATAGGAGACTAGGAGGTATAATTACAACTAATGGAATAAAGCCAACATAAATAAAATAACATTACTAATGTAATATGCCCCAATTAACGGGTAATGAGCCAATATTAGGGCTTAACAAAACTACTTAATGTTAATTTTATATATCCAATTTCTGACAGTCAATGGGTATCTCCACTAGTGATTGTTCCTAAGAAAAATGGTAAATGGTGTGTTTGCATAGATTATATGGAATTGAATAAAGAAACCTTAAAATATCATTTTCATGTACCATTTATAGATTATTTATCAGATAGAATAGCAGGTAAAAAATACTTTTCTTTTTTGGATGGATTTAGTGGTTATAACCAAATACAAATAGCTCTAAAGTATAAGGACAAAATAACATTCACATTTCCATGGGGGACGTATGCTTACAAAGAACTTCCTTTTGGTTTTTGTAATGCACCTACAACTTTTCAATGTGTTGTACTAGGTATCTTCTCTGACCTTATCCATGATTGTGTAGAATTATATATGGATGATTTCACTATCTATGGAAATACTTTCAAGGAAGCATTAGAAAATTTAGAAAAAAAATTAATCAGATGTCAGGGAACTAACTTGAAATTAAGCAATGAGAAATGTTTTATGTTACAAATTGAAGGAATTATTTTGGGTCACTATGTTTCTTTTGCAGGTATAAAAGTGGATCCAACAAATATAGAAGTCATTTCCAATCTTATAGTTCCAAAGACCCAAAAACATGTTAGAAATTTCTTAGGACATGTTGGTTACTATAGATGATTCATTGAAAATTTCATGAAAATTTCAACTCCACTATTCAAACTTCTTACTAAAGATAATGAATTCTTTTGGAACCTTCCATACCAAACTTCTTTTGAAACTCTGAAAGAGAAAATTTCTGTAGAACCTATTTTAAGAGGGCCAAATTGGTCCCTTCCATTTCATATCTCTACAGATGCCTCTGACAAAAGTTTAGGAGTAGATTTAGGACAAAAGGAAAATCAATTATCTTATGCCATCTATTTTGTGTGTGAAAACATGACACCCCCTGAATTAAACTTTATAGTTACGGAAAATGAGTTCCTTGTAGTGGTGCATTTCATCAACAAATTTAGACACTATATCATAGGATATGAGATCTTCATCCACACGGACCATTCATCCATTAGGTACTTAATGAATAAACCAATTACTAATGGCAGAGTTATCATGTGCATTCTTCTGCTACAAGAATTTAATATCACTATACTAGACATACCAGGTAAGGAGAATTTAGTTGCACATTTTCCTTCCAGGATTCATAATAAAGGTGAATTAATTATGTCACTAAATGGGTAGAAGGTGAAAAAGTATATTTTGGTATGTATTCATTATGTCACTAAATGGGTATAAGTTAAACCTCTTTTTCATTCTAATGAACAAGTTGTTGTAGATTTTTTATTTGAGGACATATTTACTTGTTTTGGTGACCCAAGACAAATTGTAACATATCTAGGCACTTAATTCACATCAAATATTGTTCATAATATTATAGAACAATATAAGATCAAGCATTAAAAGTCATCCCCTTACCATCCACAATCCAATGGGAAGTTGGAGTCGAAAATCAAATTTCGTGAAGCCATATTGACTAAAACCATTTAGTTGCATCATTAAGATTGGTCAGATATGATTCCGTAGGCACTTTGGGCTTACCATACCACATGGAGGAACACCACTAGGCATACACCATATGATCTTGTGTATGGAAAACAAGTTTGGATTTCCTATTGAGTTCCAAATCAAGACTTTTAGAATAACACCAAATCTAGGGATAGATATTTTAGAGGCACAATATTAGAGGTTGACACAACTAAATGAATTGGATGAAATCTTACAAGATGCAATTCAACATACTACTATCATACAATAGAAAATATTGAGGTGGCATGAAAAATTTATCAAAAAGAAGTCATTTAAACCGGGTGACTAGGTTCTCTTATTTGATTCTAGATTTAAAAATTTTAAAGGAAAGATCGATACTCACTGGTTAGGGCCATATAAGATAGAGACAGTCTTTGATAATAGATCACTCAAAATTAAAACCATCGATGATGAAGGCATTTATTTTCCAGTGAATGGGAACATACTAAGGTTATATCATAAACCTTCTAAAAGAGAAGTATTTTTCCATAATTTGCTTCAGTAGCCAGAGATGGAGATAGTGAGTAAGGGAATTTCTACCCCTACTCTTATCTCAAGATGATATTTTCTTTTTCTATTCTAAAAAATAAAAATTTTATATATAAAAAATAAAGAAAAATGATATAAAAAGTAAAGAAAAAAAAACACAGTTTGTGAAAGCGAGTTTATGGGCACAGCTGTGCAAGAGTTATGTTTGAAAACCAGAAATCTGCCAAACACAATTCTAAGGATTCTTCAATAAAAAAACTTGACATCTTCAACTCATGTTCATCATTTCTTTTTATCACTTGATTTCTTAGTAATAAGTTGTTGGCAACCTACAGAGATTTAGTTTTGCAGTATCAGTCAAACAGATTCTTTCTTTTCACTACAAAATTCAAAATGGTTTTTAGATTTTAAATTATTTTTATAAAATTAAGTTCAGTATCAACGACCAGATTGTTTGAGTTTTTCTTCTTAGTTCCAGAGTTTTATCATTACAACCAGATAGATCTTCTTATCAGACATCATAGTTCAGGATTCAAAGTTTATTGGTAAAAATGTTCTATTCATAAAATTAGTTCCTACAATTCCAAACTTTTCTGTAGTCATGGGCATTTTCTGTGAGTATTGAAAGTTACCTATAGTTTTTCTTCAAGCAATTTTTAGTCACTAATCTATTTTACTAGATTGTAAAACACAAGATTAGCATGAGTTGATAATTCATGCAATTTGTCATGAAATTCAATTATGGAAACTTCATTTGCAATATATTTAGTTCGTATTCATCAAAATTAGTGTCAACGTTTTCATCAACATCAATATTAGCCTCTTCCTCAACATCAACATCAACTTCTTCTTCAAAATCAACAGTATACTATATTCTTTGGCATTAGATCATTTTCTTCAAGCAGGAGCATTCTTCAAATCTTCATCAACATGAGTCAACTTCATCTATAGTTCCAAAACTCTCTCTTGAAATTTGCAGCAGTTCAATCATTAGTTCTAACAACGGAACCAACACTTCACATTTAGTCATTCTTCAGCTTTAGTTTGAAAGGTGATTTTTTTGGGGGCTACATATAAAGTTACAGAGGTAATAGTTCTTAAATCATTTGTGTACTTAAATTTATGAATTATGTATAAGATGGACAAAAACCTGAACCTTATAGCATGCATACTTTGTTTTCCTAAGTCTATTCATTTTCTCGAAGTCGATGTTAATTATACTCTTGAAAACTTACCTTAACCATGCAATCCCTTATGATAAACACTCTATAACATAATTTTTAATATGCATGACAAAAAAATTCATTTTTCGTCATGTATTAAATCAAAGAGTGATTAATTGGACCGACAAGTCGACCCAATCATGAAGAAGCACCACTGAAAAATTAAATGATGTCATGGGAAAAACGATGTGATTGTTTGTACAATTTCAAATTATAAGATTTCATGCTCACCAAAATTGACTAAATATGCATTTTATTTGTAAAATCCACCTCTTTCCATTGCTACTTCCTATCTTCCCTTGTGACAAAGAGTCAGGTTTTGTTACGAATTATCACTAGCTCTGCACAATTTGAAGTATGGGACCTATGGTGAGATGGGTGTTATATGGGATTGAGCTTCTAGAGGAATATCATAAATGTATGAGGCGATTCCAAAAATCTAGGTGGTTTCCCTTTCTATAGAAGTTTCAAATGCATGATAAACAAGTGCCTAAGGATTTTGTGAAGACGTTTGATGGCACAAAGGCCCGAATTGGTGATCTTGAGGTCCAATTGGATGAGGCGTTTATCTTGAAGGTGACATCTACCTTAAGGTGGAGAATCCTAGTTCAAAAATAAGAATATCAAAGATGAAATATGGAAGGATTTCGTAAAAAATCTAGAATGAGAAGCAGATTGGAAGAAAGGTATGCCTACCTCTACATTTAAAAATAATTGGCATGACATTTTTTTCATCTTAAAAAAATATGTAACCTGTGAAGGAATGTATGGGTTAGTATTTTATTACCATATCAGATTACTCATTAATTTTTAAAGGATTCAAATTGGATATGCCTTTCTATTTGATGAGCAGTTTGAAGAAAATGACTTCCACAATATAACGTAACCCCAATACTTTATATGGTAGTTTGTTTCATTTTGGATTGATTAAAATATTGGTGGAGGCTAGAATACAAGAGAAAAATGAAAATTGGGTGAAATTCCTAATTTGTAACCATTATATTGAAGCCCCATAACAACAGGTGACAATAAGGTCAAAGCAAAAAAGTACCAATAACAGAGTCTCTGATACAAATATGAAGGTTTCCAAGTTGGAAATCTTGGAAATAGAGAAAGATAGTCCTGAAGTACCTGAGTTAGAAAACATACAACCATAAGATGAATAATTGGAGCATGCAAAGTGACAGAAGGCTACAAAAGTCAAGGAGGTCACATAACCTAAAATGAAGAAAAGAAAGACATAAAATCCTAAGACTACAAATAAAAACTATAGCATAAAACATGGGACAAAAGAAGAGGTCGGGGGTTTCAAACCCTGAACCTCGGAAAACTAGAGGATGACCTAGAGGAAGCATATTAAAGGAAGCTAATAAAGTCCATAACAATGAATTGAAGATATGAGATGAGAATTCAAGGTCTCTATAATCAAGAGGCAAAGAAGAGGCAGTAAAGAATAAGAAAAGGAAGGTAGAGGCCATCATGCATAGAACAACAAGGAGTATGATGAAGGAGTTAACTGCAAGGAAGCATGATAGCATCCAAGATCAAGATAAGGAGGTCATTGAAATTGAATAATTATACAAGGAGTAGCCAAATATCATGAAGAGAACAACTCCAAATAAAAAGCTCAGGTCTAAAAAAAAATTCCAATCTATCTCCCAGTTTGAAATTGTCAACTTATGACTCAGAAAAATTAGATAGAGAATTTAATTAGTTTGAGACTAATTATGAAATCCATGATGCCAATGATATTTACAAAGAACCATTAATTGAACATGTTACCACTTCTTTGAAAAAGAGGTAAGTTGGAAATATTATAAAGTTAATGGTAGAACTCAAGGAAATAACATTCCTTGATAATCATATCAAATCAGAAAATTCATCCTTGAAATCCAATATTTCCTAGTTGCAAAACGATAAAGAGAAATTGGAATCTCAGAAGAAGTTGCTACCTGCCATGGATAGAAAATGGTACATGTAGATAAGGTTAAGAAGAACTTAGATTAGGAGAATAAAGAAAAACATGGATAAGGAAAGGAGTCAAGGACAAGCCTCGGACTTGAATATTTTGATAGATTCTTTAGACATAACTTAAGAAGGACGGGGTCATAAATTTTGAAATTTTGTTGGACGAATTATAGATTCATTTTTTGTTGCATGAGGACATGCAACATATTCCATGTGGGGAGATGTTGATTCCTCAAAACAAACTCATTTTAACACATTTATATCTTATACTTCCATCCAAAATCCTATATCTATGCTTCACTTATATCCGATGTTACTCCTTTTTTCCATAAAATCATAATCAACTACATAATGTGTGAATTAAAGAAGGTAAAGGTAAATTGTCCATTTTTATACTTAATTCCATTCTTCTTTGTGCATAATGATTTAATTAACTATTGTTGTAATGTGTAGCTACACAATCTTCCAATTCTGTAGCAACTCATAATATAGTTCTACAACCTTTTTACTAAGACACATTTTTGCAACGAATTCATTGTTCTATAGGAACACGATCAACCCTAGACTGAACCCCGACATATGGAAGGAATCAAAATGATCTCTAAAGCTCATCCACCTGTCAGCGTAACCCACATATCTTCCAGCTCATAGCATAAGTGAATTCAAACTTGCAAGTCAACATGTACATGTGGCAGAGTGTGCAACCTAGTTTCATTAGAATAGTGCACGAAGAAGGAATGAGATCATGTCAAAGAAATTCATACATTATGTCATGAATTTATCTAATAAGTGGATGATAAAAGATCAATCTATAGATCCACAAAATATTCAAATCCAATTTTTCATCTGCATATATGTAATTTGTTACCAACTATTTATGATATCCATGTAATTTGGATTTGATTAATCTTTTTTTCAGCGTATAAATATGTGTAATCATATCTACACAGGGACATGTTGGTTATTACTCTTTGTTATCGAATTTTTGTAAACACATTTGTTGTTAACACAAAGCTCTAGTTATTGTTCTCTTATATGAGTTGCTAATTTTGCACGTGTAAGGGTTTAGCTTCATACGAATTCTCTAAACAATGTTCCCCAAGCCAGGAGGCCCCTCTGAGGAGGAGCACACTATTCATTTGCTTTATCATTTTTGGTATTGTGTTTTTGTTATTCAATTGTGTGATTTCTTAATTCCATTATTTCCTTTCTATAATTAATTCCTTTTTATTTACACAGAGGTAAATAATATAGCAACCATCAGTTGAATAATTGAATTTTATGATCAATAAGAACTCTCATCATTTCAGGTGATAGAAAGAACGTTATAACAATCTAGTAGACTGGTGTATCTAAATATTAGAATTATCTTTGTGTTCTTATAACTCTATTTTTGCAACCAAATTAGTGAATAATTTTTCCTTATGCATGATTAGATAGATTAGAACTAGTACCTGCATATATTTTTCATTACACTTCTTCATTTATGATCCCCAGGTTGATAATTTAATGTAGAAGAGTTTAGCAAATTGAACTGACTGACATGTGGGTTGTGGGAACAGGGAAAATTTATGAATAGTTTTCATATCCTGCCTCTTCATGGTAGACTTAGGTGTGATTTAGGATGTGGATGTGGGGGATTTTCACAAGGATTTTATCGACCCACATCCATATTATCAATACTTTCAGGAGTGGGGACCTGTAAGGAGAAAACATATGTGGGTGGAAGGGTTAATGTATCTACAAGCACTAAGATGTAACAAACTCCCTTGGAGTGAGGAAGATGAGGTCCATGTATATTGGTTAGGGTGCAAAAAAAAATCCTTAATTTATTTCCTTGTTTTTTGCATCAATTGATTGTTCTCTTCTACTTGTCCAATTAGTGGAATGCTTAGTTGATCTCTTAGTCAACTCCTCAATCAGCCACATAGTTGACCACTCAGTCAAATCTCCTAGTTTACTATCACTATGGACTAATTGTCTCTAGAATATCCAAAGGTGTGATGGACTAGCTCTTCATAAACAAAATGCTATAGATATTCAAAAGGTGAAATTACTTCTACACATCCCCCCATAATTGTAATTTCCTAAAGCCCAAGCATATCCCAAAGTTTAACAAACTTAGCTTCTGAAAAAAGATTCATAAATATACGAACAACCTGATCATTTGTCTTGCAATAAATAAGATTCACAACAGTTGCTTATACTAATTATCTCACATGGTGAGCATGAAGCTCCATGTGGTTCATTTTATTGTGTGCAACAATATTTTCTATACCCTATATTGCACTTTGTTTATTACAATACACCACATTCTATGTCTTGAATGCAAATCCAAGTTTTCCAATGAGATGTCAAATCCACATGACCTTTGTGCTAGCATGCACTACACCATGATATTCTACTTCTATTATGGATACATAAAACACCTCTACTTTTTATGAGACCAAATAATGGGTTCGAAGCCAAGTCAAAATAAATAGAGAGATGTCAACCTCCTGTCACCTCCATCTCTACCTCAATTTGATTCATTGTAACCGACTAATTGGTTCACTTTGCTAATGCAATATATTATACAAAAATTCTAAGTTCCCTAGATGTATCAAACAATTATCTTTGTAGATTTAAGGTGACTTTATCATGGATCTTGCATAAACTAAGAAACCACATTGATAGTAAAGGAAATATCAATTTGACTATGAGTTAAATATATATGGCTAATGATAAGCTACTAATATATTGTAGCATCGAATTTTGAAGAATCACACTTCTCAATTAGATTCACTCTCAACCGATAAGGTGTAGCACAAGGTTTATAGTCCTTCATCCTAAACTTTTGTAAAAGGTTCAATTCATATTTAGGTGGATAAATAAAAATACCATTATCCATATGTAAGATTTGGATGCCCGAAAAGAAATGCAATATAGTAAACTCAATCATTTCAAATGTATCTTTTAACTATTTCTTCAAATCCAAAATTATATTTATAGTGCTTCCACTAATGATTAAATCCAGCATACGATGCAAAAACTAGAGTTTCATTTTTTACATGTAGTACATGTTAGCCCCCATGCCTAGGGGTAACTAGAGGAGATCATGTCTCATGGTCTGCAATGGAGAACATGATACCAACCATGATGATGATAAACATGTCCACAAATGCTCAACATGTCCACATATTTTATGCAAGGTGTTGTGCTTAATTTCTTGGGCATGTGGATGAGGATCTTTGGTTGAAGTTGGAAAATGGAACACTAGTTTGGGAAATTGTGCCAGTTGCCTTATTTCACCTTGGTGTTCAACTTCTATTCCCTAGTCCTGTGTCATCACCGCCCATGGAAAATGAGTACTATTGGGGGTCCCTCACAAGGGTAATGTTCTATTCCCCACCATACTTATCGCATTCCATCCTAAAGCCTCTCATAGTATACTAAAATTTGGAAATGGGTCATGTTCCATTCTCTCATACGAAGAGGGGATGAAGGCCCATAGGTTGTTTCACAACTGCTGATAAAAGAATAAGAAAATTATGCTAAATAAAGAAAGGAATGATAGAAAAAAGGACTAATAAAATCTAGTCCAAACTTTAGATCTACTCTTTCAATGCCCACCCTGGTCCCAAATAGAAATGCTACAACTTGAAACCTTATAAAGGGGACATGAAAATATAATAAAGTGGACTTGCAAATATAATAATAAAATAATAATCTTGAAAAGTTGATAAAGGGGTTTGGGAAAAATAGCACGTAAATATGGGGTAACTCAAGAGAAAGCACACCCTCCACAAAGAAGATCATAGAAATGGATTCAATGACCATCAACCATGAAGTAAGCCCTAAAACCATATAACTATCACACTTACTCTTGAAGGGTTTTTACATTCCCTTGTCACTCTCGGGACCTATCCCTTTACCTAGGTTATTTTATTTCTTGTCTAGGTGGCACACCTAATAGGGTTGGATTAAGGCCCTCCCAAACTTAAACTTGGTAACTCACATGGGGTCCTGGGATGGTGTGATGCTTGAATGGGATACTGAGGTGAATTTTCTTACATGGCTTATATCTTAAGTTTCCTTTTCATGTTTTAAGGACTAATGTTTCTTATCAACTTTGGCTAACCATGTTTTATACTTTGATTTGTTTTGGATTTCCCTGACATAGTTCTTTGAGGAACATCTTGGGCTTGTACCTAGGATGTTATGTCTTTATTGCAAGACCTTAGCATGTTTGTTGGAGATAATGGGTCATCCAGTGACTCACCACCCTCAAATATTGACTCTCACATCCTCAGAACCCTAGATGATGGACATATGGGATTGCTTTGAGTAGATCCAATCATGATGGCACACATATGGGCTGGAAGCCCCAAAGACTAGTCAGAGTACCCCATGGCCTATTTACCCACAATATGGAGGAAGTTGCAACACCAATGAATCAGACATCATTTAGATATGAGATCCAACCCTCCTCTCTGTGGACACAACACCTAGAGGCCCTTGACATCACCCTCTTGACCTCGATGTCACCTTCTAGGGTTTGATCGATGGATGGGTACTGAAAATGATTTGGCATGACCTTGGTTAAACTAATATATCATATGATATTGCTTCACCTTGGAGGATTCCACGTGGCCTTTGGATTCCCTACCTTATCCTTTGGAGGATTAACACGACCTTACTTGGCCTTGACATCTCACACATGTGGGCTATTTTGATGTATTTTACATTTATTACACATTGCAAAGGTTAAATGAAGGGGTCGACCCCACTTGAATTGTGAATTTGTTATGTTATGTGGACAAAGTGAGATGCTAGACATCATACAAGAAGGATAGTCTCACTTTCATTTTGATCAACATCATTCTCTCACCTTTGTGGGTAACACATTTGAACATTTTTCCCTTCATGGGTAATTAGCTCTTCTCTCTCATGCACTATGCTTGGAAAGGTATCTTGTTGATTGATTTTCTTATTTTGGATGGATGATTTTTCAATTAGGGTTACATTATCTTGGTTTCTTGGATGAATTAAGTAATTTCTGCAATTTATGTTCATGCTATTAATGTTTATGGTGAAATTGTTATTTTTTGCAAGGAATATTGTTTATTGAAACCCTAAGAGAGCAACTGTTGATGTTTAGATTTGTTAATATCCAAACAAAAACCTCACGAGGATATGAATCCCCCTTCATTTTTATAGAGGTGATACTCCTCTTTAGATAAAAAATAATCTTGATATGTCTTGGATTGGGGAGAATGTTAGACAACAAACCCCGAATCTTTATTTCTTTGATTTGTATATGGAATGGTTCTTGATAACTAGATTTGATCTTTGTGTGCAAAAAGTAGTATATTAACAATAAAAATATTTAATAAAGGCTTCAATATCAAAATATATGTATACTCAACATTATTTATACAATCCTCTAATTCACACACAAGTAGAAAATACATTCATATCTTCTCACAAGAAAAAATGATGAAATGGTTTTGATCATTTTAGATAACTTTAAATGAGTTATGCATTCAAAAATAGAAATAATTTGATAGGAATACTTCAAAAATGCCATGCTCAAAGATCCCAAGATTTGAGAAATCATTAAAGTAAT
Source organism: Picea glauca (assembly GCA_000966675.3). Lineage (NCBI taxonomy): Eukaryota > Viridiplantae > Streptophyta > Pinopsida > Pinales > Pinaceae > Picea > Picea glauca. The sequence continues at coordinate 55,224 of JZKD02S1569455.1, forward strand.
ACCCCAAAGTAGTTCTCTATGGAGTTTCATAAAGATATTCAACAATATAAAACATCTCAACAAACCAATTGACTAAATCTTTAGAAATAAAATTTGTCAAACACAAGGACTGAATATCCATGAATCAAATAGAAAATCCTCTCCTACATATATAAATAACATACATGGTTGTAAAATACTCCATGATCTTATAGAGAAAAAGTATTTGAATAATATAAGAGAAACACTCAAGAACTCAACCTTATGCTTAGTTCGAAAATACAAGAAGAAAATGGTGTAGTAGAAGAAGAAAAATGGAGAAGATGGAGATATTTATTTTCTAATCATAATCTTGGTTGCATGTTCATGGCTGGACCCTTATATTATGAACTTATCATTTCTCGCTTCTAATCCTTTCTTTGATGATGTTTCCTTCTTTTAAAATATGCTTTCAATGCTTTCTTGAAGTAGTTAGGGTTTTAGTCTTTCCACGCGTTTTTCTTATTGGAATAACCACTTTTATTAATCCCTCATTGAAGTATCATTAATGACTTTGTATCATTGATATTATTGCCTTGAAATGGGGCCCATTTCATCTTTAATAAAAGTCATTAAATAAACTTTTATTTTCAAAACATTTAATTGGATGCCTTTTTTTAAAAGTGGACCGTGCTTTAATTTTTCGAGCAAACTATTTGAACTTCCAGCCATGTAAACCATTATAGATTCAATATTCATCATCTCATATTTCCAACGAGTCCTCCTAAGTGCAATTTAGAGTTCTGGATATCAAGATATAAGCTCATAAAGTTGATGTTCCAAGAATATTTATCAGCAAACCATGAAAACATAACTGATTTGTATTTCAATGTATGATAGAATCATGGCCAATTTCATCTCTTGAAACTTGTTCCATCATTTTCCTCATCGAATTACCTTTCCAAAAAGGTATAGTTTATCCAAAACCGACACCTGTATCTCAAGATATGATCTTCGAAAAAATGTTGCTCAACAATTGTTCATTAATTTGTGCGTTAATCTTGGCCCTTCATCTCAATTCACCTTTTTAAAAGAAAATTCAATCCCACATGCTTTGTGGTTAAAATTTCTCAAGTGTTTATATAGTTAAATTTTACCATTCCTTTATGTGGAACATAAGGAAACTATGGATACTATGGAGGTTTGAACCTTTGAAAATTCATGAATTAATTAAATATTTTGATAGCCCAGTCAACATCCATTAAATGCCCAGACAACAATGAGTCATAACCCAATCAACAATGATTCAACATCCACATCATTTCCATGTGTCATAATGTGATAGGTTTCCATAGGATTCCATGTGTTGTGATGTCGTTAAATACCACATGTCATAGTTTAATTAGCTACGATGTG
>JZKD02S1569455.1:70746-83085 GCA_000966675.3 Picea glauca
TAAGTATGGAAACTATAAAGGGAGAAAATAAAAGGGGAGTGAGGGTAAGTATAGAAGAGGGAAAAGAAATGGAAAAAAAGTTTGGAAAATAGAAAAGGGGATGGAAATTTCATAAGCAAGAATTGATCTCAACACCCCTTAGAGTAATATAGAATCCCCTAGAAGGTCAACAAGAAGTCAAAAGATTCTATAAAGTCATAAAGAAGATTCCCTAGTCAAAGTGGTTTTAAAAGAAATGAATTAAATAATGAAGTGGTTGCAACAAGAAGGGTAAAGGAGTTATATGTTGACTAATTAAGGAAATTTAGTTGCAACAAGAAAGTGGGTTAGCCCTAGAATATGGGGAAAGGGGTAAAATAGTTACAAGGAAAATTCTAGAGGAAGGCACTTGGAAAAGTATAAATAAGATAGAAACAAACTCCGATTAGCACCTACCTACCTATTGCGAATTATTGAATATACATTTTGTGAAAGGTTAATTACAAGTATACATTGACAAATATGAGAAAGCATAGGTATAAAGGAGTGAAAGTTTTAGAGCTACAGAGAGTGATATTGTTCTAGGGTTTCTGAGGTTATCCAAGAGCTGCAAAGCAGTTAGGGTGCGGACATCTGCGGGCCATAGTTGACAAAAACACAAATACCCACTAGTTGTAGAGAGGGAAAGCATGGATCTATGAAAATATCAGAAAAAAGGTTTAAAGAGATATTCATCCCAAATTGTTGAGGCTAAGGTTGCTCTGATGATCTGTTGGTATGAGATCTAGAGCATTAGTCAGTTACAAAATGTAAAGGTATTTCTATATGCTTATGAGTTTGTATCTTAGTGGTGTTGTGGAGCATGCTTGAGGCATGACTTTGTGAGGTTTTGTATATGACCTCTGGATGTATGGTATCTATTGTAGTAAATGTTTTGAGGTAGATCTATTGAAGAATATTGCTAGTCCATGTTTGAGTTTATTGGTATATCTTGTAGTGCATTGTGATAGGTATTGTTTAATGGTCTTGCTATATGATTGGCTAATGAGTAGTACATGTGTGAGGGTTTTTGGTTGAGGTGTGTTGCTAAAGTTATTGGTATAGTTTGAGGCTACATAACAGTGAGGGTTTGAAGCATTGTTGATGTAAGGGTTTATGGTATTTGGCTTATGGATAGTATAATGTATTGAGAGAGAAATTTTGTTGGTTATATTAGCACATATCTTTGGTATATGGTTGAGGTACATGTTGGGTACATGTTGGTACATATAGTTGATGAGTTGGCACATATATGAGGTGTATGATATGGTGATGTTGGTACAACTTGATGATTCATAGTTTGACTTGTTGATACATGATTGATATATGCTTGGTATAATATTAGAAGCACGTCTTGATCTCGGTACATCTAGTCTATGTGTGAGTAGTCTTGGTTGATGCAAATCTTGGTGATATTGTGCATATGGTTGAGTGGTTTTGGTAAGTAGATCTGATCTGGTTAATGATATTATAGTGACAGGTTTTGAGTATAAGTTTTACAGTGACAATTTGACAGAGGGAGAGACAATGACAGTGATACTAGGTGATTTTTTGGTAGTCCGTGAGTTGCAGTGAGGATAGATGCATACATCCACGAGTTTCAGTTAAAAAGGGCGTGGATCCCTGCATGTTGTAGTACATACAGGTCATGTATCTATAAGAAAAATATGAAGAAAATGATTTTGGCTTAGTGACAGTGATAGAGTTGTGGAAGTGATAGTGACATACTTTATAGTGGTTGATTCAGTAATAGTGACATGTTGTTCACATTTGTCATTTATATTTCAGGGCATTTGGATGGGGCAAGGAAAGGGGGTTGTAGCCTCCTTCTGGTTGGTGTTGTAGAATYAGGGAGTTGGAGCTTCCTTCAAGTTGGAGCCTAAGAACTAGGTGGTTGTATCCACCTTCTGATTGGAGTTGGAGAACCTAGGGGGTTGTAGCCTCCTTCTGGTTGGAGCCATAGAATCAGGAAGTTGGAGCTTGAGAAACTAGGGGTTTGGAGCCTCCTTCCAGTTGGAGCTGGAGAATTGGAATTTTTTGCTTCCTTGAATGTAATTCTTGACATATAAGAAAAAAATTGTGTGGTTTTCCCGCATTGGGTTTCCACGTAAATATTGGTGTACTGTGTATTTTGTGGATGTGTTTATTAATGTTTATTATGCATTGATGGATGTTAATGTTTATGATACAATAATATATTGATGATGAACTGATGAACATGGTTGAATAAGTTAAAGGAATATAAAATATGGTTAAAAGTGGAATAAATTACTCATTACTGATTCACCCCCCACCCCCCCTCAGTAATCCAACATTTGGTATCAGAGTGGGTCCTTCAAGAAGAATTCTAACCACTAGAAGGACATGATGGATTACGCTAGAATTGGGTTGCCACAATGTGATGGAGAGAACTATGCATTCTGAAGTAAAAGAATGAAATCATATATACAAGCACATGGATTCAATGTTTTGCAAGAAGTAGTAGATGGATACAAAGCACCAACGACTCCCCCGACATATAAGGATGGAAAGAAACTTGAATACAATGATTCTAGAGCCAAAAATGTTATCCTAAATGGTTTGACTAAATCAATATACACCAAGATTGTGCATTGTGAATCCGTAAAAGAAATTTGGGACAAATTGAAGAATATCTACGAAGGAGATGCCAAATTTAAAGGAGCCAAACTTCAAACCTTTAGAGCCAAGTTCGAAAAATTGAAGATGAAGGAAGATGAAAACATTGCCTTCTACTTACTATGATTTGATGAGACATTCAATGCCATTAAAGGTTTAGGAGAAGAGATGAAGGAAACAATAGTTGTTCAAAAAGTGTTGAGGTTTCTACCTATGAGATATGACTCAAATATTTAAGCCTTGGAAGAAAGAGAAAATGTAGACACCTTGAGCATGGATGAGATACATGGGATATTCACCCCTTATGAAATGAGAATAGAATAGGAGGACCCAGTTACAAAGGAAGAAACTTTCAAAGAATCCCAGAAGGAAAAGAAAAAGAGCAAGAAAAATCCAAAGTCAGAATGTAGCTACAACGATGATTTAGAGGAAGATGGAGAAATGGAAAACTTCGTGAGAAAGTAGAAAAAATGAGCAGGTAAATACAAAGGTAAGATTTTGTTGAAATGTTTTAATTGTGATAAAATTGGTCATTTTGAAAATAAGTTTCCTTATGCCAGGAAGTCAGATATTGATGAAGAGGAAGATCCCAAGAAAGAAAAGAAATATCAAAAGAGAAACAAGAAAGACAAAAGGAAAGTCTTCAATAAAAATATCTACTCAAGAGAAGAAAACTCTTCATCTTATGAGGATGATGAAACTGATAGTGATTCAGAAAATGTACTATTTATGGATAGGGAAAATCAAATAAGAAACTCTTATGGTTCTGAAGAACAAGGTGAAGTCGATCTCAAAGAAGAATTAATTAGTGTCTTAGAAGAACTAAGGAAAGAAAGAAAAGTCACTCAAGGAAGAACTAAAAGTAAAAGGAACCCAGAATCACAACTTAGAGTAAGTCAAGAAGATAATTACAAAGTTGAAATTCTAGGTATAAGAGGACAAACAGATTGAATAAATACTCATAAGTCAGCTAACAGAGAAGGAGAATATGATTGAAAGGTTGGAAGCAGAAGCAATCACTCTAAGAAAATATCTTTAGAAGAAGAACATACACAAAGATAACACCAAGATATTGGATAAGATCATCAACAATCAAAGGCCATTCTATGACAGGTCCAGACTAGGATACAATCAAATGCAGACTAAGAAAGGTTCAAGTTCCATGACAAAAGAAATAGAAAAAAAGAGTTATGCAAAATTTCTCAAAGGAAGGAATCATAGTCAACAAGAATCACAAATACCTTCTACATTTAGGAAGCAAATAAACATCAATCATGATCAGCCAAGACATGAACCTAGAAGGACTACACCACAAAGAAGATCATTAACTCTCAGGTACACAAATTTATTTTATGGTCATTTTTTTTATTATACTAACTTTGGACATAAGGTTGAAGATTGCAAGGATTATGAAAGAAATGTTCAAGCAATAAATGCTTATGTGGCCCCACAAAATATTAAATGCTACAAATGGCACAATTATGGACACATAGATAGAAATTGTGGAAGCATGATAAAGCCTCCCATGAAAGAAAATATTAATGAAAAACACAAGAAGGTTTGGAGAAGAAGTGAAAAACAAGAGGAGCAGGTAAATGAAGAACATGTTCAAGGAATCATACTTTCAAGATTTGTAGAAGCACAAGATCGTGATGAATTTACAGGCAAAGAGGAAAGTGTCAAAATTCAAGTAGAGGATGAAGAAGATGTCAAAACTCAGGATGATGACATAATTCAAGAAGAGGATGAAAAGGAAGATGTATTCATGGAAGAATATGAAGATTACACTGCATCAGAGCAGTTATTGTTCTGAGCGATTTGGTTTGGAGACTTCCAGGTAATATGAATATTAGACAGAGGTAGACTATGCAATAGCTGAGAAAAATGGGTCAACATTATGTACAGTTGAGTAGCAGAGTTTTGGACAATATGGATACATATGGATTTGTAAGAACACTTAGCATGTTTCGACGTATATATGACAGTGGATGAGATCATGGATTCATAGATTGATTCAGAGATTGGTTCATATATTGTTTCAGAGAGTGGTTCAGAGACAAAGAAATATTATCATAATGGATGATAATGATACAAGAATATTTGAATGCTTATTCTTGAATGATTTTTATATATGTTAGTTTATTACACAAGGAAGCATCAATGGATAAAAACTCCAAAAGAAAGCAAGTACAAGAATCCCTACAATTTTTCTACACAACATCTTGTAGAGAAGTCAAAGGGAGAGAAACAAAATTAGGAATATAGATAGAAATATCATTCAGAGAAGTTGTCAGACAAAGAGAGTAATCAGAGGCCTAGAAACACAAATAAATATTAAAGGTATCTAGACAGGGGGAGCACCCCAGAGGACATAGAATATAGGGAGAGCATCCCCAAGGAGAGTTCAGTCAGGGGGAGAAACCCCAAAGGGAGATACCCTTTTCCATTGATGTCAAATGGGGAAATATAGAAAAATTGATGAATATTAATGATCACAGGTGAAGTATGAGCATGAGTATTGCCATGTCTAAGTGTTGCCATCAATTCCAAAGGGGGATATTGTTGGAAAGTTGGTTTAGATTGATGGATAGTTGGTTTAGATATTTTTTTTCATTGAAGTCAACCCTTGGATAGTGATGTTGGATATTGATGTCAACCCTTAGAGGAGTCCAGTAACGAACTCCGGTGGCACAAAGGTATGGTTAAGGGACCATATTCGTTTGAGGTATAAAGGCATGAAGATCAATGAATATGCATGTAATACTATCATGGATGGATATTACAAATCATTTAATTTTTGGTGATATGTGGTATGTCACATAGTTCCTCACGGTTAGGGAGATATGGCCTTAAGAAGTTGGAGAAACCCTTGGAGTAATCTAGAATCCCCTAGAAGGTAAACAAGAAGTCAAAATATTCTAGAAACTCATAAAGAATATTCTCTAGTCAAAGTGGTTATAAAAGAAATGAATTAAATAATGAAGTGGTTGCAACAAGAAGGGTAAAGGAGTTATGTTATGACTAATTAAGGAAAGTTAGTTGCAGCAAGAAAGTCGGTTAGCCCTAAAATATGGAGAAAGGGGTAAAACAGTTACAAGGAAACTTCTAGAGGAAGGAACTTGGAAAAGTATAAATAAGAGAGAAAGGAAATCCCATTAGCACCTACCTACCTATTGAGAATTATTGAATATCCATTTTGTGAAAGGTTAATTGCAAGTTTGCATTGACAAATATGAGAAAGTGTAGGTATGAGGCAGTGAAGGTCTGAAGGAGTGAAAGTTTCAGAGCTGCAAAGAGTGAGTCTGCTCCAGGGTTTCTGAGGTTATCCTTGAGCTGCATAGAAGTTAGGGTGTGGACATATGTGGTCCATATTTGAGGAAAGAACGGATACCCACGAGATGTAGAAAGGGAAAGTGTGGATCTGTGAAAAGATCAGAAAAAGGGTTTAAAGAGATATCCATCCCAGGTTGTTGAGGTTGAGGTTGGTTTGATGATATGTTGGTCTGAGATCTGGAGGATCAACCAGTTAGAGAATGTAAAGGCATGTATATATGACTATGAGATTATATCGTAGTGGTTTTTTGGAGCATGATTGAGGCATGGCATTGTGAGGTTTTTTATATTCCCTCTTGGATGTATGGTATCTATTGTATTAAATGGTTTGAGGCAGATCTGTTGAAGAATATTGTTGGTGCATGTCTAAGTTTTATTGGTATATCTTGTAGTGCATTGTGAGAGGCATTGGTTAGTGGTATTGGTATATGATTGGCTTATGAGTAGTACATGTGTGAGGGTTTTTGGTTGAGGTTTGTTATTGAATTTATTGGTATAGTTTGAGGTTGCATAACAATGAGGGTTTGATGCATTGTTGATGTAAGGGTTTATGGTATTTGGCTTATGGATAATGTGATGTATTGATAGAGGAATTTTGATCCATATTTATGAGCAGAACTGAATACAATAACACAAATATATGCATAACAACAACAGATATACAATGAACAATAACTTCTATTGAATAAATAAAATAGGTTAAAACTGTAAAACTGCAAAACTAAAAAAAAAAAAAAAACTTACTCGAATGGTGGTAGTTATCTTTGACAAGAGATGTGTTTGTTATGCGCATCTGCTTGAGAAAAATGATTGTAATGAGGCTCTAGAGGCCTTTTTAACATTACTCATGAATGCCAAAATCCTAGACATCCAAAAACCTAACCCTAGGAGATGAAAATCCAAAAGTTATGTGGGCCCCGATGGGTAAGTTGGTACTTCAACTTCCTAGGGTCATAAATTTTGCATACAACCTGCATTTTAGGCACGTGATAGCCTCTTGGAAAGGTATTTTCAAGAATTACACATTATGTTGTCAAACTTTAACTATGTCTACAATTTGACTATGGAAAGCCAAAAAAACATTGTTTAGGGCCCCAAAACGGACCTGGAAGTACAAAAAGATGTATTGATATGAAAACTTCCAAAATAAGCCAGTTGGATTAGGTGGGAGACCACCAATATCCACCTAGAAACTATTTAGGGCTTCATACAACCCCGAAAGTGTAGAAACCACAATTACAAAAAAAATTAGAACAACGTGTTGAACTAAAAACTATCAAGAGGAGTTGGTTAGAATAGGTGGGTGGCCACCAATATCCACCTGGATTAGTCCTCCCCCCTTAGGAAGTAATCGTCTCCATTGCATTGATTTCCACCATTAGGTGAGGAAATTTCTATTGAATTTGGCTTCTTGTGGGCCACTTTCCTTAGTGCAAAAGCTTCCCTACCTTGACAACCCGATAAAGTTGGATCCTCTATTGGTGAGTTCCCTTGACCTGTGTGTCTACTATATGATTAGTGGATGTATATGCCATGTAGTAAGGGCTGATCTCTATTGGTGTCATTTGTTATGCATTCTCCGAGGTGTCCAATAATGGTGGAAAATATGGTCGGAGGAGGTCCACATTGAACATTGGGTGTAAGCCGAGGAAGGGGGGAGTGTTGAGCTCAAAATCATTGTCACCCACAGCCTTGGTGATAGTGAAAGGCCCATAGTGAAGTGGAAGAAGCTTCCAATGGGGCCCTATAAGGAATTCTTTCTATAAATGTAATCAGAACTTGTCTCCCACCTCAAACTTGTGCGGTACTCGGTGTTGATCATGGCACTTCTTATACTTAGCATTTGTTTTCTTCAAAATCTCATGTACCTATTGGCAGATGTGTTGAATCCGCTCAATGAATCTGGTGGCTTTGTTGGCCTCAGATTGAACATGGGAAGAATATGTCTATGTGGTTGCAAGAGGTAGTGCAACATAAATGGGACCCTAGGGTTGGAATCCCAGTCCCACCTAAAAGGGGTTGTGGTCAATGGAGCTATGGAGAGCCCTGTTGTAGTTGTTCTGAACATAGGGAAGAATCTCATCCCATGTATGTGGATGCTTAGAGTTATACATGCACAGGATGTGTGCAATCATTCGATTGACAACCTTTGTTTGGCCATCGGTTTGAGGGTGGAAGGTAGTGGATTTAGTGAGCTTGGTGTCCAACAGTGACTAGAGACTAGACCAAAATGTGTTGAGGAACCTATTGTCACGATCATAGATGATGGTCTATGGTATCCCAAAATGGACCCACACTCATTCGAAGAAGAGCTTGATAGTATCTATTGATGTGATGCTCTTCTTATAGGTTGTGGGAATGGCCATCTTCAAAAATCGATCAACGACCACAATTACGCAATCATTTCCTTACTTGGTGGATAGTAGGCCAGACATGTAATCCATTGATATGGATTCCCAAGGCCTCTTGGGAGTAGGAAGAGGGGTGTATGATCCTTTCTTCTTAATGGTTGGCTTTGAAATGGCACAAGCAGTGTAAGATATGATATACTTTCTAACGTCTTGTCGAAGTTTTGGCCAATAAAAATGTTTTTGTAGAACGACCACAATTTTCTCCATGCCAAAATGTCTTTCCATTCAATTGTAGTGAGCCTCCCAAATCATCTTTGCACGCTTTCTTGCAGGAAGATAGAGATGGCCAGGATGGCATAAAATTCCATCTTGAATGTGAAAATCAATGACATTTTTGCATGTACCCAAGAGATGATAGGTGGTGGTGAAGTCAGGATCTTGTTGATAAACTTAGGGCCACTTAGATTCCTTGTGTCCATAGGAATGGAGCACAGTGGTGAGTGCAACCAAGGGAGGTCGACTGAGTCAGTCAGTGACACTATTTTTGCTCCATGTCTTATACTTGATGTTGAGATGGAACTATTGCAGGTATGTGGACCACTTTTGATGGCGGTCGTTATGCATCTTCCCTTATGTCTATATGAACTACATAGGCTTGTGATCAGTGTGGATGATTGTCTCCTTTCCCAGAATGTAATGTTTCCATTGACAGAAGGATTTCACAATGGAATACATTCCTTGTCATAGGTAGATTATTTATGGATAGTATCTAAGAGTGTCTCACTATGGTATGTTATTGGATGACTGTGTTGAGTGAGAACTACACCTACAACATAGTCAGATGCATCGGTATCAATCTCGAATGATAGTTGCAGATTGGGTAAGGAGAGTACTGGAGTTGACCCCATGCTCATGTACCCCATGTTCATCAATAATGTATCCCAAGTATTGGACCATGTTCATGCCAAAGGATCATTTTTCCAAGTTTTCATATAGCTTGTGTTGTCATAGATTGCTCAAAAACTGTTGAATATGTTGCATGTGATCCTCCAATGTTCTATTGAAGATGAGGATGTCATCCAGATATACCACCAAAAAAGAGTTGTTGAACGGTCTCAATACATTATCCATCAACCTTATGAAAGTGGTTGGTGCATTTGTTAAGCCAAAGGGCATGACCAAACATTCAAAGAGACCTTCTTTAGATTTGAAAGGTGTCTTCCATACATCGATCGGTTCGATGGGAACCAAGTGGTAGCCAGACTTTAGGTCAATCTTGTTGAAGAAATTTTCCACCTTGAGTTGGTCAATAAGTTCATCAATGCAGGGAATTGGGTATTGGTTCTTGACTGTGATTTTTTAATGCTCGGTAATCAATGTAGAACTGATGGGTCCCATATTTATTCTACACCAGTACAATCGAGCTTCCGCAAGGGGAAGAGTTGGGTCTGATGTGCCCCTTTTGGAGAAGCTCTTGGATCTAACACTTGATTTAAAACTTTTCCATCAACGAGCGATGATAGACTGGTCCATTATCTAAAGGTTCACCGAGGGTTAGATCAATTGGATGCTTGATTTGGCAGTGCGTTGATACCCCGGTGGGTGAGGATAAGATGTCTCTGTACTCTTCCATGATCTCGTCCACTTGCTTCTCCTGCAAAGAGAGGCTTTGTGTAGAAGCCACAGATGTGGCGATGAACTTTTTATTACTTTGAGCATGGATCACAAAGAAGACAAACTTCCTGGTCTGTGAAATGACCTTACTGCATTGCTTAGTAGAGATTAAATAAATAACAGTAGGAGACGGTACCTCTGGTATCTTATACAATTGTCTACCCAAAATAATAATAGCATTGCAGGGTCTAGACTCATACACAACATGTCGCTTCCACAAATATGGTTTTCTTAAAATAACATCAAAAACTTCAAGGGGATAAATATCACACGATACCTCGTCTTTGAAGGGCTTGATGTCGTAGGGAAGATGACATTGTTGGTTGACGCATTGATCTCTTCCTTGGAGAAGCCAACCAATGGTGTAGGGTTGTGGGTGTGGTGTCATCAACAGGTCTAGCCACTTGAAAACCTCTACTGAGATCAGGTTCTTGTAACTGTTTCTATTGACAATGAAATGAAGCAGATCCCCCTTTACCCACATCTGTTAGTGAAAGAGGGGTTCCCCTTCCTATGGTTCTTCTAGTTCGCTTGGATGGAATTTGGTGGTAGAGACAGTGGCATTGGGTTTGACATTGATAATCCGCTTCCCTCCTTCTAGATTTGATTAGGAGTTAGAATCTTCCTCTAAATTGGAAGCTTCCATCTCTACCACTAGTGGTTGCTTGGAGAGACATTCTTCGGTGTTGTGCCAAGGGCTTGAATGGTATTCACATCACTTTCATGTGTCCTTCTTTGACTTCTCATTACCCTTCTTGTGTTGCAACTTAGACTATTTTTCCTAAGAGTGTCCATATTTTGTCTGTCCCTTTTTTTGTGGGTTTTGGCCGCCTTTTCCCTGCTTCAGTTGTAAGGTGTTTGCAGATCCAAAATCTCGCCTCTTCTGCTTAAATGTATACTCGATCTCGACAACATATCTATAAGCCGCACCTAATGATGCGATGTCCAGAAACTCCTTTTCTATTTCAATGTATCTAGGCAAACAACTATAGTATTTGAGCACTAGATGTCATTCAAATTATTGATAGCTAATTTTGTGAGCATGGCATGGAAAATATTGGAGAAATATGGTACTGTCTGGTCCCTTTCCTAACGCAGCATGGTCCATCTTGTGTATTGGTCCTCGTAGCTTCCAACAAGGTAGTATTGTTATTTAATGGAATCCCTGAAGGAATCCCATATGGGGGCAACCAAAAATATTGTATATTCCTCTATGGCTCTTTGCTCAGAGTAAGTATCCCACCAGTCCTTAACATGGGGGATGGCCTTGAGGAGTGAAAAAGTAATCTTTTCCTTTTCGGAAAAATTGTGGACTGAAAAATACCTTTTGAGCAGATTCAACCATTTATCTACATCATCTGCATATATTAGTCCTTCAAATAATGGAATATCAAAATTTACTTGTACCTTGAAGGGGGTTGCATGGCCGCTTGATGAAGATGCATCTCATGTGGGAAACCATCGAAGGATCTGTGCAAAGTTGTCCATCATTTCACTCCTTTGTCGCACAAGGGCTTCCTCGAGCAACATTTTAAAAGGATCTACTACTCCATCATCTTTCTTCTCATCCCCCATGGGTTTTTGTTGATCTTGGTGCGATCGATATTGCAAATGCTCGACTGGTTCGAGTCCCAACTTCTTGTACCCAGATATTTTCTGAGACATGCTTGAATAAAAACAAATGAAAAGAAAACCGCTATGATACTTCTGATCCGGATTTATGAGCAGAACGAAATGAATAATATACTGAATACAATAACACGAATATACAGAAAACAACAATAGATATCCAGTGAATAATAACTTCTATTGAATAAATAAAATAGGTTGAAACTGTAAAAGTGCAGAATTGAAAACAGTTCCAAAATAAGCCAGTTGGATTAGGTGGGTAGCCACCAATCTCCACCTAGAAACTGTGTAGGTCTTTAGACAACCCCGAAAGTGTAGAACCCACAATTACAAAGAATTAAAGAAGAACATGTTGAACTAAAAACTGTCAAGAAGAGCCACTTGGAATAGGTGGGTGGCCACCAATATCCACCTAGATCAAATTTTGTTGGTTATGTTGGCATATATCTTTGGTATATGGTTGAGGTACATGTTGGGTACATTTTGAGACATATAATTGATAAGTTGGAACATACATGAGGTGTATGATATGGTGATGTTGGTACAACTTGATGAGTCATAGTGTGACTTGTTGATACATGATTGATATATGCTTGGAATAATATTAGAAGCACATCTTGATCTTGGTACATCTAGTTGATGTGTGAGTAGTCTTGGTTGATGTACATATTGGTGATATTGTGCATATGTTTGAGTG
>JZKD02S1569455.1:86497-105303 GCA_000966675.3 Picea glauca
ATCGGGAGGTAGGGAGATGGGTCTGGGTAAATTTTTCTATGGTAATTCTCCTACGACGAGGACCTCGTGAGATTTCTCATGAGCTACCACACGAGCTAGGCTTAAGGTCCAAGAAAAATATAATAAAATAGCATGCGAAAGTTTCTAGGCATTTGGGAATAAAAATTTCTTTTAATAAGTAACATAATTCCCATGCCATTCGGGAGGAGAGGAGGGAAATCCTAGAAAATAGGAAGGCCTTCCTAAAAATAAGGAGGTGTGTCTTAATCATTTATTTCTCTTGGGAATTTTTATAAATCACATGTGAGGGCTAATGGGGATGGGCCTGGGATGTTACATTAGATTTTGGTGGGTGAGGAAGAAAAAATAAAAAAAGTTAAATTAAAACTAAATCAAAAGAAGAAAACTAGAATGGGTATGTACAAGTTAGGGTTTAGGGAAAAAAGGAAAAATGAAATTAAAATTAAAAAGAAAAAAATGAATATATATATATATATATATATATATATATATATAGAGAGAGAGAGAGAGAGAGAGAGAGAGAGAGAGAGAGAGAGAGAGAGAGAGAGATTCAATTTGTTTTTCCTTTTAGTTTTACATTTAAATGGTTTATACATGTGAGAATATCTTTGCCCCATGAAAATAAACATCTAATGTGAATTAGTTTTCCCCTAAGTAAAAATAAATACCATAAGTAAGTACAGGGGGAAAACCATGGGCAATACCACGTAGTTTTGTAAAACCATGGGAAAATGAACATAAATCATTACAAAAAAAAATTGGAATTAATAAAAATATGTACAAAAATAAAATAAAATTAGGAAATCAGGCCAAATTACACAAGTCAAGGTTTGATTCCCCTCATGGTTCCACCGATCAAGGTTCTGTTAGTCAGGATTATGAATCTAGGGGTGGAAATTAGGAATAAGGCACATAAGATAGTATTTAAGAAATCGGGTGTCATGGAGAGGAGCTAGGTCATATAACAATGAAGAATATTGTGATTCAACTACGATGAAGGGGAAATGACACAGGGGAAGAATACAACAATTCATGTGATGATTTAAATTTATAGGTAGCGACAAGTGTAAAAATGAGATCAATTCCATCATAGGGAGGACATGCTAAGATCGAGAGTAGAATGAATACAACCAGTTCAAGGAAATGGTCCTTACACCATACCACTATGCATAATACAAATGAGACAGATAACTAATAGGAATTAGGCGATGGAATGACAAGGAATTACAACCAAGAAGATGAATAGGATTTTTTCATAGGTTTCGGCGAGATGTAAGATCGAAAAGGACCTAGTATAGATCAACCTGAACAGGTTCAAGGGCAGGCTTGCGGTAAAGGTGGATCTGACAGCCTTGGGAGCTTCGGATCTTGAGACAACTACAAGTGTAAAACCCTGGTTCTAACCCTTATGAACTGGAATTTATTATGTACTTGTGACTTAGGTTGGTGATCCAGTAAAGTTGAAAAGGGGCCAAAGTGCCTAGGAAATGTAAAACTTCATATACATTAATAAAATACATTGTTGGTTGCAATATGGACAAGGAAAAAAGAGATAGAGGGATATGATTCCACAAGAGAGGGGGCTTGAGGGGATAAGTATTTATTTTATACTTTATTTACCCATTTTGTTTTAATGGAGAATAATAGTGACATGAACTTCTTGGGGGGAATGCCAAGTGGTTCCTTAATTCCAAGAATTACATAAACCCCTCCTTGGTTTGTTTGGGGGGATCTCTCATTCTCGTTCTCGTCCTTTTTCTTCTTCTTCTCTCCACTCATTCTTTCACCACTCATCCCTTCTCATTCATGATCTCTTGGGGGGAGCATGGAAACCAAATTGTCTGAAAGGAGCCATGGTTGTTGGTTGTAACAACTGCTGGTGTATTCTAGCCACAAGTTAATTTTCTCTCACAGTTGTGAGTCTGAGAGTCCCAGTAGGGAGATTCTTGACTAGATGCACTGGAACCCCGGAAGGAGATGGAAAGCATGAGGGATTGCATGGCAGAGAAGGGGGTCCATTCTCTTGGGTTGTGCAGGCTGGGTATAAGAGAGCTAGTTAACTTTGGATTGTTGTGAGTGCTGAAAATCCTATGAGAGCTTGAGTGTTGACCAATTTTGGGGAGCCATTTCTATATGGTTGTAATATATTACTAATCATTCCATGAGGGAATGGATTCCTATGTGCATGATATTGATGGTAGTTTGGATAGAACTATCCAAAACTGAGAATCCTTGGAGTTTCTAATAGGGAGATTTCCTGAACATTAGCATTGGATCCCTGGAGAGAAATGGAATAGCCTAAGGGACTACATGGCAAAGAAAGGTATTTATTTCTTTGGGTTTTGCAGGTTGAGGGGGAAAGAGAGCTAGAAATTTGGATTTGTAATGTGGTTGGTGTTATCACATATAGTTGTTAAGGGCAGCAGGTTGCCCAAGTTCATGGCTTGCACAAGAAGCGTCAAAGTGAAACACTCAGAGCAGTCCAATATGGACTCAAATCGAGCGAGCGAGAAAGTTCAGTTTTCAATGGTTGGTATTCCATGTGAAGTTCAGATCAGCGACCCTCAAGTGATCGGGATCATAGAGTTACACAAAGTATAGCGTCAAACAGAGTTCTAAAATCTTGAGGCCCATCCTAGCCATTGATCCTGGGAAGGACACGTGGTGCAAGATTAGCAATTCACTGACTCACAGAATGGAGCAGTCAAAGGGCAGAGTCATGTGGACTCGTGAAATTCCAAGTTACAAAATGATCCGGGCCATTTATTTCAGAAGGACACGTGGCACAAGATCAACATGGATAAAAAAAAATCGGAAAACCTCAAGTGAGAAATGTCGATAGCCAAGGTCCTGAAATGTTGATGGCCTGAGGTCCCGGAATGTCGATATTCATCTGAGTCATTCGATCAAGGGTGATGTGTGGTGCCTAATCCAAGGGATCATGATTTCATAACTCGGAGGTTTGAGCATGGAGCACAACGTGAGTTCGTGAAACATGAAATCGTGACATGCCTGGGAGTTGGGCACATGATCACAGCCTGTGATCGTGGTCATCAAATCCAAAGTAAATCTGATCGTCGATCTAGATGGGTCATTTTGTGGGATCAAGCATCGGAATATTTGAAATCTAGGGGAGTGAAGACTCCCAAAATACAAGATCCTGAAATATCATATAGGATAATCGTTGGGTCATGGCCCAAGGTTGGATGCAGGTAAAGGTGTCGAGTTCACGTGAGATGTGCTAAGGGACAAAACGCCAGTGTTGGCCACAGAAGAGGTCGCTACATTCTCTAGGTGCCAAGTTGACTCGGGCTTGTTCAGATCCCAATGAACAGTTATGGAAGTAGGTGATGGTAGCTGAAAACTCAACTCATCCCATGAATGGGAGGCCAGAAAGGACTTGTCATGGAGACAGATCGTCAGTTTAGAGTTCCCATGTCACCGAATTCTCCTGCAAAGACCATACTGATCTGAGATCGCGTCTGATAGAAGAATACAAGTGCATACTGACAGATGAAGATGCAGATGCAAAGTTTTGAATGTAGTATCCAAGTCACATCTCTCATGGTGGCTACTTGTGCTGAGTATAAATACTCAGTTTTCATATTTTGTTAGGGTCGATGGTTGAGCTAGGCTCCCGTATTGTAAAGTTTTGATGAAGCTCTGGTTCTCTGGTTCTGTATTTGTTTTTGAGACTTCTTGATTAATCTAAGTCAGCTTCCCTAATCCATCCTATTTGCCTCTAATACTGAGAGATTTCATGATTGATTGATTCACATGGATTGTTGTGATTGTATTATGATGAATGTTTGGTTATAGTGTTGTTATAATTTCTTTCAGTTTCTTTGAGATTTGAATTCAAGAGGATCGTTTGTTTAATTTTTTCCTCCTTAGGATTTCGGAAGACCAGATGTCCATGGAATACCTCTACACCATCCTCACCAAATTCTTCCCTCTATTAACCCTTACTAAAACTTACTGACTGAAGTTGATTCAATACCTCAACTTCTTGTGTATGTTGCTCCATTTTTATGAGTTAAAACGATATTTTCTTGAGTCAGCGCCCATTTGACCCCCTTTAAAATGTATTCACTGTGACATAAAAAAATGATGGGTATTGGGCTTACCTCTGCCACAATCCAGAGGTGACTTCTAGTGCTAACATTTCTAGCGCCATTTTCAGGGACGAAAGTGAATATATCTTCCCAGGGAGAATGACAACGAGCTTCTGATTCTGAAGATGCATCAGACATCAGAACCATTGAATATTATGCTTTCACCTGACGACTCCACTGAGGCGACTCCACTGTATCAGCTCCATTGTTTCAGTATTGCTACTTCTGGATACACCTGGTAGCCTTTTGGAGAACAAAACGATCATCTCTGGTCTTTGGTGGTGAACAAAGACTACACACACCCATTCTTCATATCATTCACCTGGTGACTCCACAATCGAACACCCCATTGGGAAGGATCTTGTTGAAAGAAGTATGACCTAACCAAAGGGGAAGACTAGGTATCTGTTTATGAGATTTATCCATGAAATCATGTTCTTGTTTATCATCTCATTTCTCTCTTTCCCTTCACATATACAGAGGATTATCCTCTACTTTGTCTATTCAGATGATAATAGGCCTTCCTTTATTTATCCATCCTTGGAAGAAGAAAACATGCCTTCTTCTTGTGTTGAAGATATTGATCTCATGTCTTCACCTCTGCCTATTCATAAAAGTGATATTTGTATTGCATCTCCTCTTGAAATCGATCAACCTTGTAGCCCTGAGGAGGTTGAAAGTAATTCACAGTCTTCTCAAATCTCATTACCCTTTACTATTCCTACTAAGCCTTGCTACCAACTTGTTAATCCTCATGATCAACCCACCACTTTTCAAATTAAAATTAGAAATAAGTTGTTTAGACCTTTAAGGTTGCCACTTGACCTTCATCCTTATCCTCTTTATTCCTTTGAGTATCTTCCTCAGTTTTCTGGGGAGGATCATGTTACAGCTGAGAGGCACTTTGGTGCCTTTGAGAACTTTGTTGACCAGTTTGAGATTTTTCATGAGGATGTTACCATGAGGTTGTACTCACACTCTTTGTCTGGAGATGTTGTTGTGTGGTTTAGATGTCTGGAAGTCAGTTCTATTGGCTCCTGGACCGAGCTATGCCATGCATTTTTAAAGTGTTAGGGTGAGAACAAGTCCTTGGATCAGTATTGGTATGAGTTTAATGCCTTGAGGAGAGGGGAAGAGGAAGACTTGGTTGTCTTCAATAGGAGGATTTACAGCATTTATCATAGTATGCCTATGGAGATCAGACCCACAGAGACTAATGCCATGGTTTACTATTTCATGGCTCGGCATCCAAAGCTTGTCCTTCTCCTGAGAGAAAGGAAATATTCATAGTTAAGACATATGTTTGAAGATGTTGCAGAGGCTGAAGAAAAAATCATGGCTAGCAAGTGGGTTCATATGCAAACATATCTTGAAAATTTGCATGAGCAAGAAGACTGTCAATCTTTTTCAGATTCTAAGCAAGAAGATAGTGAATATGAATCAGATCTGGAACAACAATGGGGAAGTGGATGTGATTCACATTTGGAAACAGACCCTTCCATATTTGTAGATTCTATGGGCAGGAATGCATATCCATCTTATGATCAGTTTCTGGAACATTTTGAGCATGTAGCAGTGGTTGATTGCATAGATAACTATGTGTTATTCGTTGATCATAGTTATGACGTTTTAAATCATGTTGCACCATTATATTATGATCATTCATATGAAGAAGAGACTGCAACTGTTTATTATCAAGAGTTGGTTTCAAAAGAGCAAGGAGGGCATTTATTTGCAAGCAGAGATAATTTTACAGAGGAGCAGCATGGTCTTCTAAAGCATCCAGGTTTCTGTCACATTATTCATGATCATGTGGCCATATACATGGAGTCATACGTTTCAAATGTCCTGAAATTTTCAAATGGAATTATTTCACCGATACTCATAGGTCAGTATGGTTTCATGAAAGGTTTCCAAGACCAAACTATAGAGCCTTTTCCTTTATTCATTAAGGAAAAGCATTGGGTGGAAATCATCTATCTTGGACCCGCAGAAGACACAGAGAAACATGTATAAGGGGAGAATTTTATCTCTTGTCCAGAACCTATAAGTGAGTAGCCATTGCCTGGGACCAATCAACCTACATTGAATGTTCACCCACCTATGCCTACCAGAGATATTCAGCCATGTGTGAGTAGCTATGTAGAAGAGAAGCCTACCTGTTACAAATTTTTTGGAGTTTGTCGCTTGGCCTACGAGCCTGTGAAGAAATACATGGATTTGCATTTCCTTCATGTTTGGAAGTTGTCCATCTTTATCCTGACCTTAGCATTAGGAGGAAAGCTAAAGAATGTAATCGTTCTACTATCACGGTTGCATTATCTATTATCAATCATGGACAGAGTGAAGGAGCTTCCAGTTAGGAAGTTACTTGAATGGCTATGGTGGAAATTTGCTTTCACCTAGCACTGTGTAAAAATCAATTAGTTTAGGATTGTATATAAATAATCTCCTTGGAGTATGTGTATTCATTTTCGTTTTTACTTATCGGCCTGTATTTTTCAACAGGATGTTTTGAGCTCGAATCCATAGCCCAATGCATAAGGCGACTAGAACTACTTGTTCTTAGCAGATCGTAGGGAGCATGCCACCCCCTGTGGAGCCAAATGTTATCACATATATTTGTCAAGGGTAGAAAGTTTCCCAAGTTTGTGGCTTGTGCAAGAAGCATCAAAGCGCAACACTCAGAGCGATCCAATATGGACGCAAATCGAGTGAGCGAGCAAGTTCAGTTTTCAACGGCTGGGATTCCATGTGAAGTTCAGATCAGTGGCCCTCAGGCGATTGGGATCACAGAGTTACATGAAGTATAGTGTTAGACAGAGTTCTGAAATCGCAACGCCCACCCTAGTCGTTGATCCTGGGAAGGACACGTGGTGCAAGATTATCATTTTGTTGACTCGCAGAATGGAGCAGTCAAATGGTAGATTCATGTGGACTCGTGAAACACAAAGTCGTGAAATGATCTGGGTCGTTTATTTCAGAAGGACACATGGTGCAGGATCAGCACGAAGAAATTTGTTTCAGAAAATCTCAAGTGATAAATGTCGATAGCTGAGGTCCCGAAATGACGATGGCTCGAGGTCCTGAAATGTCGATATTCATTTGGGTCGTCCAATCAAGGGGGATGCGCGGTGCTTGATCCATGAGATCGTGATTTCGTGACTCGAAGGTTTGAGCATGGAGCACAACGTGAGTTCGCGTAACGTGAAATTGTGATGTGCCTAGGAGTTGGGCCCACGATCACAGCCCGCGGTCATATGGAAGCATGGCCATAAAGAAAGGGAAAGTTTCTGTTGAGCAATGGGCAGTTGAGATTGTTTGAGGAAATGATTGTGGCCGTCAAATCCAAAGTGAATCCAACTGTCGATATAGATGGGTCATTTCACGGGATCGAGCATCAAAATATTTGAAATCTAGGGGAGTGAAGACTCCCAAAATACGATATCCTGAAATATCATATAGGATAAGTGTTGCGTCATGGCCCGAGGTTGCATGCAGGTAAAGGTTTTGAGTTCACGTGAGATGTGCTAAGGGCCAAAATGCCAGTATTGGTCATAGAAGAGGTTGCTACATTCTCCAGGCACCAAGTCAACTCGGCCTTGTTCAGATCCCAATGAAGCAGTTATGGAAGTAGGTGTTGGTAGCTGAAAACTCAGATCAGTCCATGAATGGGAGGCCAAAAAGGACTTTCCATGGAGGAAAATTTTCAGCTTAGAGTTCCCCTATCACCGGATTTTCCTACAAATCCCATACTAATCTAAGATCGCGTCCAACAGAAGAATGCAAGTGCAGACTAACAAATGAAGATGCAGATGCAAAGTTTTGAATGTAGTATCTAGGTCACATCTCTCATGGTGGCGACTTGTTCTGAGTATAAATACTAGGGTTTTGATATTTTGTTAGGGTCGATGGTTGAGCTAGGCTCTTGTATTGTAAAATTTTGATGAAGCTCTGGTTCTTTTGTTATGTATTTTTTTTTAGAATTCTTGATTAATATAAGTCAGCTTCCCTACTCCATCCTATTTGCCTTTGATACTAAGAGAGTTCATGATTGATTGATTCACGTGGATTGTTGTGACTGTATTATGATGAATGTTTGGTTATAATGCTATTATAATTTATTTCATATTCTTTGAGATTTGAATTCAAGAGGATCTTGTGTTTAATTTTTTCCTCCTTAGGCTGTCAAAAGACCAGATGTCCAGAACAGACCTCTACACCCTCCTCACCAAAGTCTTCCCTCTATTCACCCTTACTACAACTTACTGACTGAAGTTGATTCAAGACCTCAACTGCTTGTGTATGTTGGTCTAGTTTTCTGAGTTAAAACGATATTTTCTTGATTATGCGCCCATTTTACCCCCTTTAAAATTTATCCACTGTGACATAAAAAACTGATGGGTACTGGGCTTACCTCTACCACAATCCAGAGGTGACTTCTAGTGCTAACAGTTGGGAAACCTAAGAGCTAGTTAAACAACTTTTGCATGTTTTAGATTTGTCCTAGGACCCGTCCTTGTGGATTCATAGCCCTGGCTTGGGGGTGAGTTGTTGTTGAGAGTAAAAGAGAAACAGTTTCTATGGTTGGGAGGAACGTCCTTGGTATGCAACCAGTTAGTGAATGTTTACTTACAAAGACAAGTGTTCTTTTTGTTTTATGTATAATGTTTATTCCATTGTGTATTTAATTATCTATGAGATATGTATTCATAATGTGTATGTATGATAGTTATTTGTTTTTCACAACATGTTTTTTAATTCTTTATGTTGCAGCATGGATCTTGATTTATGCATGAGGGTATTTCATGCTTGACTTCAGATTGAGATCACTTCAGACATGAGTTTTTGCAGTAGTGTGGCTAGCCTGTGGGTGGCTTGGTATGTTGCAGGTTAGCATGCTCATCCTATGGGTGGGTGGGTATGTTACATATTGGTATCAGAGGTACAGGTTGAAACACCAAAATAGTATAGGCTATATGTGTTGGTCAAAATATCCTAGTTGAGATCGATTATGACCTTGAAATCCTAAACTTAGGAGGAATGGCATTACAGAATCCATGCAGAAGGCAGAGCATCAAATCTTATTTGTAAGGGATCATGGGATCGTGACCGTCCCTTTTGAATTTAGGAACGATCACCACCATGGAATCAAGGGAGATATGGATCATTGGGTCAGAGGGCAGGTGAACAGGGGTCGTCCGATGAATATGAAACAAGAGGTTGGGTAAGATTAAGTACCAGCCATAAGATCTAGTTGGTCGATCATCACCCATCGATTGGAGCCAAGCAGGAAAGGAAAAAAACTTCAGGCTTCGTCGCTTCAACGATCTTGGTAGGAAAGTATTCTTGAACTATTGAAGGTTGGAGTTGTGAAGTCCTGTTAGTCATCCAATCTGATAGGAGATGCAGGGGAATATTTGTTGTCAATCTTGATCACCCAGCATTGATCACTTTGGGATATTTCACTTCGGGAGTTTTAAACTTTGTTGAACTACTACAACCCAGAGCCCCAGAGCGTTGAAGTCCCATGATTCCCATCGACCATTAGATCGAGGGAAGGACTTCAAGAGTGATGTAGGCCACCATATATAGCAGTGGTGGAGGTTTATCAAAGTTTGGACTTCAGAACTTCGCCACTCTACTGATTTCTAGGTATGTTGTAGATCAAAGCCCCGAAGTGTCAAAGCCTCGAAGTGTCAAATTCACAAAAGTGTAAATCCATGAAGTTATTAGGTCGTCGGATCTGAAGCATAGATTATGGATCATTTTTGTGTTTGATTATGTGTCTTATTCCATGTGGTAGGGGTGTCATGTGGGGACACATGTCACCCAGATTTGGTACCTTTTGGACCCTGATCTGTTCATTTTTTAGTGACACGTGGCACATGTGCAATGGGTCAACGTCACCCTAGGTGAAGTCAATGGTCCATGTCATCTCTGGGAGTTTGTGACTCAATGGGTGTCCAATTTTATGTCAATGAAAATTGTCAAAGACCAAAGTTGCAAAGGCACACAGATTGTCAATTTGAGATCCCTTCATGACCTTTCTCGATCATTGGATCAAGCAGAGAGAGAATGGGTGAGAACTTCAGTGGATTGTCACTCTAGGGAATTCATAGACTCAGGAATGGAAATATCCTGGAGCACCAAAATTCTGAAGTGTGTAAGGACCATCTGTACTAATGCTTGATTAAGTCTCGATCATCCGATTAAACCATGGATGAAGAGTGTAAGTAATTCGACAAATTTCCACTCTGAGGAAGTGGAAGACTCGGGAATGGAAAGATCCTGGAGCCCCGGAGCACCGAATTTTTGAATTGGTTGAGATTTGTCCATCTCAACGCCTGATTAAGTCACAATTTTTGATCTCGTTGAAGCCTCCAGATGGGGGCAGGACCATCCATTCGACAGGAGATTAAATCTCGATTGTTCGTTTTTTCTAGTGGAATAATTGATGGGTTCGACGAATTGCAACTCTGGGGGAAAACAAAAGTTTACAAGGGAAAATAGTCGAAGGTCGAAGTTTGGAGGACTTGGTCATAGCACAGGTCCCATACTAAGGTAAAAAGGGGGCTGGAAGGTAACCAAGCCCTCAGACATGGTGTTTGCATCGGCTCCTCTATAGAAGAACACAGATAAATGTGCTAAAGAGTGATTAATCATGTGGTTTCGATCCATGATCACATGGGACATGGTTTGAAGAAATCACCTGGGAAGAATTCAAATTATGTATCAACTAAGGGGGCTGAAAGTGTTTTTTTTCTTTTTTCCAAGAAACCCTAACTTTCAGCTCAAATATATGATTGGGGTAAGAGTATAGTCATTGGAAAGTTTATTCAGAGGATAATGACCTGAAATTATTCTAATTTGGATAACTATGATATATTTTCTTCGTGAATTAAAAAAAAAGTACCTATAGCATTAATTGACAATTTTTTTACGATATGTATAATTCTAACAAAATGATTTCTTGTAGATTTGGAAGGATTAGAGATTAATTGTATCAATTCCAGTCTAGGATTGGATATCATAGTCATGGAAGCATGAAATATCTTTAAAAAATTGGATGAGGAAGCAAAGAACTCAAGAATAGTGGAACAAAAGTATTAGTCAACTACCACAGAATCTAAATAAATTGCAGGTGCAAGCAAGGCAAGAATCCTCACATAGGATATGAAGCTAGCAGGTTAAAAATGGCATTGATGGGCATGGAAAGGAAAAGTATGATTTCCTAGCCTATAAGGAAGAGAGGTGTAAACATTTTCAAATCTTAAGTGTTAAATAAATACACTTCTGATATCAAAGTTCACAGTGGAAGCAAGATGCCAATGCATAGAAATTGGAGATCAAAAAATGAATGCTCTCTCACTTGAAAAGTGTCACTAAATGAAAATGGACTTCCATTGGGAATGGTATTAAGTGTGAAAGGTATGGTTACACAGGGAAATTTTAATGAAGTAACCTAATAGACAACTAGGATTAATAGTATTTGATTCAATAATGTTGTGGTAGTAGAGTGATGGAATGTTTTGAGCTACTTCATACCAGGGTGATGGAATGTCTCCTAAAGGTAAAGTTGGATATGACTACCCATAAGGAGTTGTTGCAATTTGAATGCATTTGTTGGATTGTAGAATGGCCAACTGAAACTTGGATGGAAAGTATTCAAACCAGGGAACAATAGTGCAGATGAGTAGAATGGGACCAAACAAAGAAGCAAGGATCTAAAGGAGTTCAAGGATAACCAACTACAACATGAATAGATAAATAAATAAGTCAATTGAAATAGAAATCAACTAGAGTGCATGAGGCATACAATGAAGTTAAAATGCATATGCATTAGTAGGCATGTTGACAGTGAATGCTTGGTGCATATGGATGTGTAATTGTGCATATGCGCATGCTTGGATATGAATATAACATGCTTGTGAAGTTATAATAGTTTATTATTATGAAATAATAATATTATGAAAATTGAGTATGATTGATGATGGATTATGTATTAGGAAAAATGATATAGCATGGTTAAATATGTGGACGTTGTTGTTGTTGTTGTTGTTGTTGCTTATGATGTCCATCTATGTGAAGACCCATGAGGGTGGTAGGAATGGTGATAAAAATGATGGAGGAAGTATGTGAGCCTCTACAAATATCAGTTGATCGGATAGCAGCAAGTAGGTTGATAACAACCATGCAGGTATGCATTTGGTTTCTTTTTATGCATTCATGTTGAAGGGGATTGAAGTAAGAATTTCCTCAGTTTATTTTTACAATATTTAAATTGATATGTAATGGAGAAATGCCTAGAGTATGTAAATGTTATGGATACTAGAATGGATTTAGATAAAATGTTATTTTCATATTATGTTATGATTGGTTATGGGATCATAACCAGGTTAATTCAGGAGACATGCTCCTTCTATAACAATGAATATTCATAGAGCTAGTCATGTGTGAGACCATAGTATTGTCGAATATGGAAGGGATATAGCGCTATGTGAGTGATTAATGGTATATATTGTATATCTGATGTTTGGACTACAACCTCTTTGCCAACATTGAAGAGCACTTAAGAATTATATTATTGGTGTTAGGTTTGGGTTGAAAAGGAAGGTATCCAAATAGTCAGGCAAGCAGTAGGAAGTGTGTGGATGATATGTTGAGGCATTGGCCATACCTTCCAACTCATCATGGTGGAATGCATGACATGGTTATGTGTTATTATGTAGCCAATGCATGGATGAATTGTGTAGTTGTGGCCATGGGTATTGGCACATCGATTGTTATTTTATTTAGTAATTAATTGTTGCATTACTAAAATCATGTGGTGCTGAAAATACATAATGATGGATAGTTTAATTATATTTAATATGAATACTAGTCAAAGGTGATTGGATTGTTGTTTGTTACAATTCCAAGATACGTTTTTGGAACTATTAAAAAGGTTACAAGTGGTATTCCAGGAATTATTGAATGCATTTTGGTGAATGCATGTATACAGTATATAAAAGAGAAATGATTATGATAACAACTGAAATGATGTGACAATTTATAACTCATGAAGTTTAAAATACTTCAGGAACTGTTAGATATTACAACAAGAAAGTTGCAGGTAAAAGTAGCTACATAATGATAAATTACTGAAAAGCTTTGCTGGGGGGACATAGTAATAAAAGTATTTATGGATAGAAGAAAGAAGAGATGGGATGACAATACATGTGTATGTAATGATGGGTTCATTCCATTCAATATTTGAATTCCATTTAATGTCAAGAACTGATAGAAGTAATTGAATTGTAGTAGAAAACAATTTTGAGATCACTTGTTTCCATGAAAATATATATAGCTTGTACAATGATATATTGACAATTTGTTTGGCTGAAGAATGTTGAAATTGCAAGAAGAAAGGATCTTGGATATGGCAGTGTTGTAATCCCATAAAGAAGACCAATGACTATTATTGCAAGAGACAAATTATTATGAGTGTTGTTCATGAGTTTATACTAAGGATTCAAGTATAATGTCGGGCATCAGGAAATGAGGAAAGGTTTCAATGTTCGCCTCTTACCACCTAAATATAAGAGAAAAGTTCTTTAAATCAAATTAATATTATAAGAGCTCAGAGTTTGTTTCTCACATCTGAGTTAAATTTGAAATATTGAATGAATTGAAAAAAAACATAAAGCTGCTAATCAAAGAAAGGCATCAATTACTGAGGAATCTTACTTTGTAACAGAAGAAGAAAGTGAAATCATGTAACCTTCACTGAAGTATAAAATATAGTACCTAAGTAACATACAAGTCTTGTATTTGCTAACAGTAAATACAGAGGAAAATTTGTTTTTTATCATATTACTAAGTGAAATATAACTACAGTAGATGTTGTACTAAATTGTGGTTTAAACATTCATCAAAGAAATATATATGAAATTATGTTGGAATATGGAAAGACAGAAGAACACATAACTCAAAAGAGACATAATTTAGAATCTTCGGCTTGCGTTTGTATTAATTCTCAATAAAGAGAGTCTTCTCCTTTACAATCGGCAAAAAGCATCCCCGATATTTTCTCAAAATGTATATTTATACAAGCTTTAAGCATTTGAAATTATATCATTCTAAAGGTTTCGATTACAAATGCGAAGGTGAAACACTTCACTTCGTTATCCCTTGTCTTCTCTCATGTTGGCAGGGCATTTTCCTTACTTTGTCTCCTAGCTCCAAAATAGGGTAGTATGAGCAACTGTATTACTGGCCTCTAGAAGTATTCCATTTCCCTTGTTCAATACAATTGATACATCTTTCTACCAACTGAGTTATCAACTTGGAAGGTTTTGTTTGGTCATTTGCCTCGAAAATGTAACACTTATTTTCCAACTGTGGCAATCTTTCTCCTATTTTCTCATCTACTATAATGATAGACGATAGTTGTAGATTTGGTTTTATTAACCATTTATATATTTGAGCAATGTCAATCTGTCTTATCTAAGAGAGATCAAATTGGTCTCTTTCCACATTTTCCTTAATATCTAGCAGATGTTTGGCTATGTTGATTTTATCCAATGTCCTAGAGCTACTTTCCTTATCAAGATCTACCAATTTTTTATTCAGCAGGCCAAATGTTTCTTCACAGGAATCTCTCACCTCTTTAGCCATTTTTTTGTTTTCTGTTATATTGTGCTCCCATGCCTTTAGCAAGATGTTACCTCCGGTTTTCTCTAGAATTGATAATTAGGAAGCGATGATTATTTTCTCTTTCTCTGACGATATCATAGCCTCCTGGAAGACACCTCGAGCTGCCTTAGCTCCTCTTTCTCTTATGGTGATATTATATAATGCTTGATCTATCATCTGAAAATGATTCTAGATGATTTTTACTTTAGAAAGTAGACTATATTGAGTTGCTTCCATCTTATTCCGTATTTCCATGGCTTGAGTTTGGAATACCATTATATCTATGACTTGGCTTTTGGTAGAATTTAATTTGGATTGCAGTTGTTTTATTAACTCCTCTTGTTGATTGACCTATGTTTGTCTTATTTGAGCCGACTGGTGCATTTGCTCGATATTGGATTTGAGTTGTTCGATTTCTTGTTGGTCAGCTTCTTTGGATTGTTCAAGGTCTTTGTATGCCTCATTCCTAGAATTCGTCTCTACAGCTGCTATCTGAGTTTGTGATTTGCTAATTAACAGGTCTTTTGTTTCAACCATTCCTTCAAGGTCCCGACTGAATATTGGTTGGTTGTTGCATAAGCCCCCAATGTTCATGCTACCTCTTCTAAGGCTTCTCCATCAGTTAATACTCTATATATTTTGGTTGTTTCACCCACCCTTTGATGCGTTTCTCGCTTCACCACGGACTTCCTTTTCTTGCTAAAAAAGAAATCGCTAGGAGGTAACTCTTCTATAGAGATAGGTGTTAGATGTTCTTTAAATATTGTTCCTACATCGAGGTTCCCCTTGGTAGATTGTAAGGGTGTGATGGATGGAATGGGACTACCGATTTCTGTGGATGTTTGTTTCACGGCAACGTCTATGACCAGTTCATTTGATGTAGACAATGGTGTGTCTCATACTCCTTTTGAGGGTATCTCTGTTTGATCCTTGAACTGTTCACCTGGTGTATCTATCTATGGGGGTCTTTCTTCTTAGCTTGGGATCTCAGTGTCCTGGTTCGAGGTCTTAGTTTCCTCTGTGTTCCCCTAAGTCTCTTGTTTTCCTGGGTTTGTGCCTATTGAACCTTTGGCTTCTATTTGTTGTATACCTGGAGGTGTTGAGACTTTGCAGAGATCAAACCCGAATTAAAAGTTCTGAGTAGGATCTCACTCCTTGGAAAATATCGTCATGAGGAGAGTCTTCGTGATCGTATATTTTTAGAACACAACTTGCCATGTGGTTACCCACGACCTTATTAGGGTCATGCTTCTTGAATTCAATGTCTACTAGTTTCATTTCTTCTAAGGTCATGGCCTCCACTTTGGAATGGCCAAAATCTAATAGAGAAAAAGTACCAATGTGTAGGGGGAAAGAAGTCCATACCTTTTTCTGAACTCCTTTGAGTTCTTTGTTGATCCTGACAAGTACTGTTTGCCTGGCAACCTCATGAAATACTAGCCTGTCTAGTAAGAATAGCGACAGGGCATATGGGGGAACAGAAGAGCCAAAAACCATAATATAAGAGAACTCTTCTTCTATGTACCAATCTTCCACGCTGCCTAAGTTGGCCACGATTTTATCTAAAATCCTGAGAGGTGGGTGGTTGAAGATAACGACATGCATTGGTACCATTACCCAGTTGAAAATCTCATAGACGAAGTCTTTGGCTTTATCTTCCCATAGTTTTGAGTGGTACACATGAATAGGTTCTACGTTATTTGGATTCCAGCTCCATCTCATTAATAGAAAAGGTGTCATGAAGAAAATGGTGTCCATAATGTAAGCAGACATGAAAAATGAAGCTTCTTTCCCACTCGCCTTTTATGTCTGATATTCTATAATTTGACTGGCCAGACTATCTGACAACATTTTGGCCCAATTGAAAGAGTATCCCTCTGCTACTGTGTGGATAAGAGGTACCCATGGGAGAATGAAATGTGCAGTATTATCTTTGCCATAAAGTATGCACACAATCATTGCTATATACATGAACTATGGTTGTAACAATGAGATTGTGTATATGCCATTAGAATCAGCTCTGAACTTTTCAGGACGTGAGCACCAATCCTTGATCAGGTTGGATAAGCTTTTTCCAAATTGCTCACATTCTTTCTTTTTGAAACCCTCTAAGAATTTGGCATTGTGAGTAAATTTTGGTGTGGGATATAGTTTGTACATCACCTGTAGATGCTCCATCCGAAATGTCCCAATATCCACCTTCTGAGAATTGAATATTTTTCTAGTCGGGACATTTACGTGATCCAGTGCCCATTCGATCACATCATAATAGAGAAAGAGCCGCGGCCTTGTTTCTACTTTGTGCATCTCTGACTGAGAAACAACCTTGTATTTGATATACAAGTCTTCTTTTTTGTTGTTGCTCAAATCGTCTGGGCAGTTTACCAGCTCGTACTGCAATGTGTTGAAAACTTATGTCCATGTTTCGACTATGTCGATGTTTCTAGGCGAGGTATCAGAAAGAATATCTAAACTCTGGCCTAAAATTTCACCAATTGTTTTGGGAGCTTTCCATGGAGCCATGATATAGAATCTTGAAATTATATTTCCTGTCACAGAGGATGAAAATGCAAACAATGGTTATCTTGTTAAGCTAACTCTGTGAAAAATAGAATGAAATTCAACAAATGACAGAAATACTTTCACATTGAGCACTCTAGTCTGTGCAGGTCCTTTCTGACACAACGTTTAATTATTTTAATAGAAATATATGGAGATAAATCAAGATCTTATTTCCAATCATTTCTCTACTCTTCTTATAAATGCCATAAATGCTTGATATTTCGTGACTTGGGAGAATCGTAGAAGTATTTAATTTTTGCCCGTAAGTTGTAAAAGGTTGTTTAAGATATTAATTAATCCATCTTAAACCTTTAATTAATTGTGATTAGTTCTTATTATTTTTTTGTAATTCGTAGTCTCGGGTGATTTTACTCTTAGTCTCAAGCTATGAAACACGAATTTGCAAAATTGTGATTTGATTAATTAACTTTAATCTGGCTTAATTTTTTAATTAATTACGATTAGTTTGGAAATTTTGCAACCTTGGGTATTGAGGTTATAAGTTGTTGTTCAAGGAAAAACTATTGAATCACCAAGTCGCGATAACAAATAATTATCGTTAATTATCCTTAGTCGTGTAATTAATCAGGTTTATCCTAAGTCACTTTCGCAACTTTTCATATTGGTACATTTGAAGGTTGCTTGAGGCACGACTCCTGAATCAGGAAGGCGTGATGTATTAAATTAGTGATAATCACTTTTTAATGCTTCTATGATCTTGATTAATATTAACCCAACTTCTTTATTTTGCATGTCGGGGCATTGAGAGCTTCGACATGTTGGACTGTTAGATCTCCAAAACCCGGAAATTCGATGTTTGAGGTTTATCGTTAACGTTTTGTTGTTTAAAAGGTAGGCGGCTTCCAATCCTTTAATATCTGGAGTATTTGAAAAATATATGTGTTCCAACATATGCTCCATCTAGGGATCCCGTCTCCCTGCGGGACGAGAAGAATAGTAGATTGAGTGTCTTTATTAGGTGAATGGATTCATTAATTTGTTTTTGTGAAACAGATAGAGGAAAATTCAAGGTTTCAACCTTATCTCTGAAAGATTTTGAAACTTAATCATTCACTAATCTCAAGTTTAGGTCTATCGATGACTTCCTCTTTCTTGAAACTGATTTTGGATCTTTTTAATATAATCAAAACAACCTTAGAAATTCTAACAGGTTCTATTGATCTTTGCTTGCATCAAGGTGAAGCAATTTCAGTGTTTTTAATTAAGGAGACCCACGTGGACTTGGGATGAAGATCTAGTCGAAAAGAGAACTAATTACCAGAGTATAGTATAATTCATGTATAACAGCCTTACAGATTTCTTAGACATTGATTCACTGCCAGCGAGCTTGTTCAATACCCCGGTGAAGTTATTTGATTCCCTTTATTGAATTTCCTTTCACCACTTCAATTTGTAACATTACATTTAAAT
>JZKD02S1569455.1:109374-126596 GCA_000966675.3 Picea glauca
TTTGAACTATCTTTGGCCACTGTGTCCAGCTTCTGTTTATAATTAGGAAGGGTCATTAACTTGTCATTTAAGACCCTTAAACCAGGGAGACCTTTCTTCTGCAGAGCTTCAATTTTACTGGAAAAAAATTTCACTCCTGTGTCCATAGTCTAGACCTTCTCCTCCAACTGTAGCATTAGTCCTCTTTTGGTCAGAACCCTCTTGACCTCGAGGATGGTTTTCATCCTGTCTTCAACCTTCAAATCCTCTAACTCCTCCCTAGTTTTTGAATTCAGGAACTTAATGATCTCAGTGGCTTCTGTGGGCATCTCTCCCAATTATCCTCTTATTTTCTCGATAGCCTTCTTGCTCCTTTGTACTAGTTTGTTTTGCTCAAACATGATTTGCACCATAGGCCATATTTCATTTATGGATTTGGAGATATCCATCCAGATATTTTATTTGGCCTCAGCAAGTGTTTTACCTACCACCGTTTTCTTTCGAAGATGTTGCAATTCCTATTTGAGCTTGTCTGATACTTGTTTCTCCATGGAGTAGCTGGTCTGGTAAGAAGACTTAAGTTCCTGAAGGTCCTCAACCTCCTTTTTTAGTCTTCTAATTTCTTTCTCTTGCAAGTTCATCTCCTCCATGGATTTTTCCAGTTCTATTGTCTTTTCCAGAGCTGTCAGTGGAGTTTCTGAGGGAATATCTGCTAAGGGGGTTCTTTCTATAGATGTTGTGCTTACTCCTGTAAGTGTAACTATGCTCAATGGAATGACTTCCATAGGCGTTGATTGTTCCTTCTCCTTCACTAACCTTTCCAGTTCTGCTTCCATCTCTTTCAACTGTGCATTCTACTCCATGATCAACTTGAGCATCTCATCCTTCTCGCCTTTTGTTTCAGCTATCTCCTTTGCTTGTGCATATTCCATTGGTGGTATTTTCAGCTGTTTCCTCAGAGATGCAATATCGACATTTTTATTTTTAAGCATCTCCTCGACTTATTTCATGTTTGAGGGGTCGTACCCGATCTTGAGGAGCAGTTCTTCCAACATTTTAATTATGTTATCCTTTGCAAAGGATGATATATTTACTAACTTTAGTTGTGTCTAGACATTGCTCAAAGAGACTTGTAGTTTAGAAGTTGTAGTAGAATCATTTACAAAAGTGGAGAAAACCATTTCTCCAGTTTGCCTGTGCAGATCCATTTGATCAGCAGGGTGCACATCCCTGGTGTGAAACTCGAACGTTTCCCTTTTGTAATCAGTGATTACCTTCAGGTCTGGCACTTGTGACTGCAGAAAATCCATGTGCATTCTACCCTTCTCAGTATCGAATGCAAACAACAATCTGTGTTGTGTCGTTGATGTCTATTTCCAAAACTGAGCATAAGTGTTGTTGGTCAGCGTTTGATTCCTCTTCTTGATCTGGTCATACTTCTCAAAAATACTCAACCTTGGTCCTCCTTCATTCGGCCGATCAACTAGTGAAGTATATGTCGACTTCTTGGACGAAACTGAGGACATGATATGCTTGTTTCTTGTGATAGGAAGTGACTGATCACCTTCCATAGAAGTAGTGGATTGGGTTTCCTTTTCGCCAGCCGTGTCAATTATATGACTGGATTTTAGCCTTTTGGTGTGTAATTAGAAATCTTCAGTTGAGACTTCGGTGACGGAAGGTGAAGTATCCTTCCTGGGTCTTTTCTCCTTGGGAACCTGTGGTGTAGTTGTCTGTGAGATCATGACTGAAGGGTCCTGCTATTCAATCTCTACCAGAGTGTTCGGCTCCCATTCTGTTTGATTCATGAACTTTTCTATCTCAAGCTTGGGTGTATGAACATATGGAACATTTTTATTCTTAACCCTCATCTCTGAAATTATCCCACACGAATCATAGTGCCATAGGAAACTAACATGGAACTTCATTTCTTTCAAAAGTCTGTTTGCTTCCTCCCCAATGCCTCAGCTATTACAGATGAAAAACCATATTTTCCCTTTAATTCTAAGTTGTTGTTTCTTCTTCAGAGATACAAAATGTATGTCGTCTGAGTTAATAATTTTCCTTATGTACTCCAGTGAAAATATCCTCACGAGAAGATACTTGGGCAGTTTGTATGGAGCTAGCTCGCATCCATATACTTTGATCTCAGTGTGGTTTTGGTAAAGATACCAATCTCCAGTTTTTGCAAGGTCTAAAAGGTGTAACATCCTCTGAATCTCCTCATTTATTCTTGGTTCTAGTCTATCGTTGAGCATGCTCACCACTGGGTGGTAAAACTGCTCGATAAACTGTTTGAAACTGAACTCTGTGGAATTCCCTCTGAGAAGCGAAGTCCAAGATGTTACTGCCTACTTTTGTGGAACCAATTTCTTGACTACTGAAAGTATTCAACCGATGCCTGGAAAATAAAAAAATTATGCCACTCAATCTGGAAGAAATTCACCAACAAATTGGATCTCTGGCTCTTTTGATTTCAAGATCACAATTTACTCCTTGAAATATGAATCTGACAGTTTGGATTCCTAACAACATGGAAATGTCTGTCATCTGTTGGAGAGTCCTCCTGGAAATCTAGAATTTGATTCACTGCCCTACTGATTTAGTTGAGAATTTGCATTTGAGGTTGACTTACCACTTGCAGATGACATATACTTGTTGATTTCATGCCCTGAAAACTTGAGATTGATTTTCCATTGATGTTTTACTTAGGAGTCCTCTCTATAACAACATGTGGATCAAGAGATTTGAGGCCTTCCTCTGTCAAGGTTTGCACCATGATTTATTTTATGAAGGAATCCAATGACACAACCCCATACATCCTTGCATATCCATAAGTAGGAAGCACATGATTTGTGCCACTTTCATATTCCCCAATGCTCTTAGGACTCCACCTTCCTAAGAATACAGATCCTGCGTTCTCAATAATCCACCCACTGATCTACATCTTCAACATGTATGATTAAGTGCTCAGGTGCATACAAATTAGAGAAGGAAATTTCCTCGGCCTGGTTTTGGGGAAGAACAATAAATCTATGAGTCAGAGCCTAGGCAACAAACTTCCCACGTGGAAAACTTTTGCATTATTTCTACAATTCCATCTCAATTTCATCCAGATTCACACCCTCTCCCACAAACACAAGAACGACCTGACTATCAGGCCCATGTTCGGCCTGGGAGAGAAAATATGTTGCTATGTAAACATGATTTGCATGCTTATCAACAATTACAAGAACCTCTAATGGGACTGGAGGCATCTCGATTGATATCATCGCTCCATTATTTTGCAAAATCATCTTTACAATTGTTACATATCAAAAGAAATTTTCTCAGCAAACTCTATGGGTAATTTGGGCAAACTTCATATTTACAGGCACTTGTCTCATGAGTACACAATTGATTCTAAGCCAGAAATGTAGAAGAAGAAGTCATATCCTGTAACGAGAAATCAAATTGATGCCCATGTCTTCAGCAAAAAAGCTTCCTTATAGTGGCTCTACGACAAGCAAAACATGATTGTTGTTGATAAAGGCATCATGAATTTCTCCAGACATTGTTGCTTGAGTTGATTGCATGGATTTTCAACTCAGCTGAGTACCATATTGACAATTGGAGGCACCTTATATGAGCACCTAAGCTTATGTTTCAAAATTTGGAGTCCAGTGCTATTTGGTAGTTAGAATTGGCACTTGGTTGGGTGCTCTGTCTTCTTGCGGGCTCTTCTCAATGCATGGGCATTAAATTCAACTATTGGACACCTTCAACACTTGTCACACTCACATGCTAGGTTGTGGGCACCATTAACTGATTGATCTAGTTATCACCTGCGCAATCTTTTCTAGGCTTGGCACTTTGCACATGACACCTGAGATCGAGGATTCGACACTTGTTTGCTCGGCGCGAGGGTTTGACTTTGTTTTGCTTAGCGGGCCTTTTTATTTTCGTAGTAGTGAGAATTGTCCCGCATTCACCAGGGATTTGGTTACAATGGTTCCAGTTCATATACATCCTTGTTTATAATGAATATTGATGTGAGCAATGTGCTCGAAACACTTATGACTATGCCTTGGTGTTTGGCATTCTTGCTCTGGGCCCCTCCTTCGACTTGTTTATATTGTTGTCTTGTGGTAGATGTTGCTAACTGTTGATGTTGTTTTTGATGCAGGTGCTTAGCTTAAGATATGAAGAATGGCTCTTGGTGTTGAGCTTGGCCTTGGGCCAATATCTTTTTATAAAAAATTTAATAAAACCAAACCAAAACCTGTGGTAAGGCCGAGAACCAATTTTGACTTAAAAATGCCAAATTAGACTACGCCTTTACATCTTCACTCTATGTCATGAGAAATAGCATTATGAGAAATGCTCTTTATGCCTGAAATAGATAAATATCAGTCAGAGTACTGATTTCCCTATTATAGGGTCCTAACACAGCCAAATCTAGATAATATGTTTTCTTCCAAGAAATTTATCACCATTGAATCTATCGCTTTTCTGGTTGGGATAGATTCTACCCATTTGGTGAAATAATTGGTAGCAATCAGAATCCATCTATGTTGCGTGTTGGAATGTGGATTGATTTTTCCTATAAAATCCAACCCCCATTGTTGAAACAGGGATTATGTTTTAACTGGGACCAAAGGTAACGTTGGAAGTTTTTGTTTGCCTGGAAATAATTTTCAAGAGTTACAGGCTCTGACTTTGGCATTCACATCTGCGAATAATTTTGGCCAATAATATCTTGCTCTCAGTATTTTATAAGTTTTTTCTCTCCACGCATGATGTCCTTTGCACACTCCCTTATGAAAATCATTTGACTCTTTTTGTTTCTGATTCTACTAAACAAACTAGTAGAAATCCTAGAGGGTCTTTCCAATACAATTGGCTTTCTAAGATACAGTACTTTACCGCATGTAATTTCAACATTATATTTTTCAATGGAATCATATCGCTTGGGAATTTTAGAGTCAAAAGATAAGATACTATATATTTATACCAAACCAAAGATGCAAACCTCTCTTCGATTCTGGTTGTAGCTATCAAGTCATCAAATTCGTCTATGTCCAAATATCCTTCTTACTCTTGTAGGTTATTTATTCCAAGTGCTCTGAAATTTGATTCGGCTAGTAGCTTAACCAAACCCTGTCCTTTTACGAGCTTTGTCGGTTTCACCTCTAGATCGAATTCTTGAATTTTAGCAAGCCATCGACCCCTCTTCACGTAACTATCAGGCTGAACCAATATGTCCTTGATGGAATTGGTAGGTACATATGCAATTATCTTGGAGTGTAATACGTGGGTTTTGAAAGCCTGTAGTGCCTTCACCATAGCATATGTCTGCTTTTCCATTATGTCATACCTCAATTCCGCGTCTCTAAGTCTTTTAATGAAGAATGCTATTAGTTGCTTGAAACCTTCTTCGTTCTTCTGGAGGAGTACTGTCGCAATTGTGTGTTTGGATGCAAATGAGAAGATCAAAAATTCTTTCAGATAATCAGGGCTTGCCAGTATAGGTGCTTCATCTATAATTTTCTTGATTTGTACAAACGATTCTTTAGCTTCGACCGTCCATTTAACTTCGTTTTTCTTCTTAAGAATATCTATGATCAATTTCACGATTTTCAGCAAAGTTTGGGATAAATCTTCTTAAAAAAATTATTTTCCCTAAAAATGACTGAATTTATTTTACATTTCTAGGAATATTTATAGTGTTTATAGCTTCGACCCTTTTAGGATCAATTTTAATTCCATCCTGAGATACAATATGTCCCAAGAGTTTACCTTCTAGCTTTGCAAAGTGATATTTTTTGGATTTAAAGACAAACCGAATTTACGACATTTCTCGAACGTATGCTTGAGGTGTATCAGATGATCTTCGTTAGATTTGGAAAAAACGGTCAGATCATCAAGATAAATAACAACGAATTTATCTCTTTCACTGATGAAGGCGATTTCCATAGCTCACTAGAAAGTAGCACCTGCGTTCATCAAACCAAATGGCATTTTATCATACATAAATGTACCCCATGGGGTGGTGAACGCAGTTTTTTCTTTATCATCTTCGTTCATAGAAATATTATTGTAACCCGAAAAATCGTCGATCATTGACATTCTATTTGCTCCAACCACTTTTTCTAAAACATGATCCATTTTGGGTAGTGGATAATTTTCTTTGAGAGATGATTTGTTTAGATTTCTAAAATCTACACACAGTCTGATTTCTCCGCTCTTTTTCCTAACTGGGACCAGGTTAGCTACCCACTCAAAGTACCTAAGTGGTACAATTATTTTAGCATCCAGGATCTTTTTTACTTCTTTTTTGACCATGGGAAATAATATGGGATTGATTTGTCTGAGCTTTTGTCTGAAAGGTTTAACACCTGGCTTTAAAGGAATCTTATGTTCGATCATAGTGGTGTCATAAGTTCTCAGCTCATCATAAGACCAAGAAAAAAAATCTTTATATTGCTTGAGTAAATCTTCATACTTACCTTTCATCTTAGGAGGAAGATACTTTGATACTTTTACTTTTCTAGGCTTTTCTTTGGTTCCTATATTGCAATCTTCGACTTCTTCTAGCTGAGGTTGCAAGGTAGATTTTAATGGTATGTCATTGTGGTCGAATAATATTTCTAGAGGGATTAGACCTTTAGGGTTTTGATTGTTTTATAGTACTAAAATGCGATGATTTGTGATCTTTTCTTGGAACTCTTGAGGGTCCTCCCCTTCTTGCATAATTCAATCATGGTCGTTCAGGTTTTCCTGGTCAATGTGCGTTTCAACAAAGTCTTCCACCATTTCAAGGAATTTTTTGATCTGTTCATCATCTCCGAACACCTACCAGTGTTGTATATTGTTTGGTATGGATGGTATATGCCTCATCTCTATGTAATACTTTAGTTTGAAAGCTATAGGAGGTACGAAAGTTGAGGCTGCTTTGGCTAATGAATCTGCCTTTAGATTTTTTGTACGAGGAATGTAATGAACCTTAACCGATGAGAAAAAAAAATCCATCAAATCCCAAGCACAGTTTCTATAAGATCTCAATCTCAGGTGTTTGCCCAGGTACTGTCGATTTAATTTCTTCACAATTAACTCCGCGTCTGCATAGACTTCCAAGTTTTTTATGTTAAGCTTCCTAGCAACTTCTAATCTCAAGATCAAGGCTTCATACTCGCATACATTATTCATGTAATCTATGTCCCACTATATTCTGTAAGAGAAAGGAATAATAAACTCATCTTCAGGTGCTACAAAAAGTACTCATGCACCTACTCCTTCACATGAGGAAGCACCATCGAAATACATTTTCCAAATTCCATTACTATATACACTTTCATTTATTTATTTTGTTTTATTTTTCTCTATACAATTTTCTTCTTTACATTCATCCACATCATCATCAATTAATAAAATACAATTTCCTAGATCATGATCAGTGACATAAATAGGGTAATTATTAGGATTATGTGGATCACTTACTGTATATGCCATCTGTGTTTCCCAGTATAATCGAGTGAACTGTCCACTGAAGATGGGAATCATGGCGTAGGTCATGTCTAGCTGAAGGGATCAACAATCTTAGCGCCCCAAGACATGGACAATAGAAAACCATACTTCGGAGGTATATCAAAAATAACTACATCCATCGAAACACTTTTTACTAGAATTTCTGCAAGATTTACCACTAAGTCTTTGATCATGCCCATGCATTTAAATTTTCTCGAATCAAATGAATACAGGTCTCCGTAGGGCCTAGTAATTTTGAGACCAAGTCTATCCATAATAGCCTTGGGAATCGTGTTATGTGAGGCTCCAAAATCCAGCATGTAATTATGTAGTAGATGATCATGCACATTTAGTGTAATGTAGAAAGAAGCGACGGTATCTCTGGCACCTTCTAAATGCGGACCAAAAATTATATTAGGCTTATCATCTTCCAAATTTATAACGTCATCTTGAATTTCCACATCTGAAAAAAATTATCATTTTGGTGATTTTCTTTCGGTAAAGAGGGTTCTTTTCCAGTTCAACCAGAGGTATTGGTATCTTGATTTTGTTAATCTCATTTTCTAGGCTGAAACCTCCTATAATCTTGTTGGTTTCTCTGATTGGGACTTCGGTCTCCTTCTTTTYTRATTTATTGGTTTGTATTGCTTTATTTTCAGTTGTTTTTGTTTYTGTTGTCTGTGTTTCGGCTGTCTTAGTTTCATTTGTCTTAGTTTTCCCTATTTGGATCYCAGCTCCTTTTATTTTGGTGTTTTGTATTTCAGTCTCATTTCGAGCTAGCTCATATATTTCACCTCTCRGCRGGATTTTCTTTGGTTGGRTAGTTGCTACATTTTTATCTTTAGACCTTAGATTATACTTATGTTGGAGYTCGACCATTATAGTATCAATGATCCCCTAGAAATCAGCATCTTCTGTATTATTTATTTTTCCATCCTCATTAGACTRGTGKTCCATATTTAAAGACCTCTCATAATCTTGTCTAGTCAAATGAGGTTGTTGGCAATCATCACCGAGATTATTCATATCATCTTCTAAATCRTCAAATTCTTGCATGTCATTTCCTCCTATAAAATTTTCGTTTTTCAAAGGAGTCCGAAATTTTTTATCTTYACTTTTAATCTATCTTTGTTGTATTTGGGGATTAGGGTTCCTCCTAAATTCTCTCCTAATGAACTGATCTRTGTTAGATTGATCTAGTTCCATCTTTGAAATTTYATTTGATAGTTCTTTGATTATCTTTTCCATATCATCCATCTTATCGTCTATGGACYTCCCACCTTCGAAAGGTCYTGCTTGTTCCCTAAATCATTTAGTCTCTTTGTTTCAMRTTTCCACCTTCACTTTTAATTTTCCAGAAGCCATCATATTTGACTCAATCTCTACGGCATCATCTTGCATTTGGGTAAGTTCGGCAGCTCTTCTTTCTCTCAATAATAGTGTGAAATCGGGTTCGAAAACCCCTACAAAAGTTACCTTGGTTGCAAGCTAGGAAGGTTTAACTTCAAATGGGATCTTGTTATATAATTTATTAAATATTTGAATGAATACAATAATAGTTTCCGAWTTTTTTTTCTTAAATTTCCAAACTCAGTTAAGTAATATAGGTGATCTTTTCTCTCACCCCATTGTCTGAGAAAAGAKTTTTCTAACTCATCATAGGATCCTATCGAACCTGTGGCCAAACCTCGAAACCAGGTTCTCACCTGTCCTTCGAAGGTTTGAAMAAACAACCATGAATACACGTCTTYGTGTTCAAGACCGAGAATATCTGYGAATTGATCAAAGAAATTTAYATGTTCGGTTGCGGTTAGGTCTCCTTCTCCTGTAAACTTAGGTAGGTTTTTCATGTAGTTTTCAAGTAAATCATGAAGGGGAACTGGGAGGACCAAAGGAGCATATYTGGCCGCTACTTTGGTGAAAATTCTCGGGGGTGGGGGTTTCCCTTGACCGCCCCCTCCTCCTCCTCYGACAAYAGCCATAGATATTCTAGGAGAGAAAACTGGTAAGTTATAAAGATGGTTTTCAAAGACGTATAGTGATCCTTTAGCTTCTTTGGGATGAAGAGAGAAAGTTTYTGAGAACTGTTTATCAGGAGATGAAAAAACTGAAAAAGGGGGGAAYGAGATACGGGGACTCRGTTCTTCTGATTTGCAAGATATGTAAATGGGAGAACCTGCAGGAGTTGAATCTGAGTGTATGGTATATTCTTCGAGACTTCGTGAGGTTGGGAAATTTTKCTCGAGAGTTGATGAGATAYCAATCAAAGCGGGCTTTACTGGAGGTTTCTTACCTTCACTTAYGCAAGAGGTAGTTGAATAAGCTTCAGTTTTTATTTCAAAAAAAAAACTAATTTAGGGTTTATGGTTTCAGCTTCAACTGTGTTAGCCAACGTTTTTCCAAAAAGGATTTGGGTGGAAAMTTCTTGYGGAGTTAATGGTTAAAGCGGAATATTKGCCTTAGATTGTGTGGATTTAGGTTGGTAAACCGCAGTAGCTTGCTTAAGGAATCCTCTTGGTTTTAGTAWTTTTTCGGGGTCGGAAACAGGTGTGGTCTTCTTATCATATGGGTTTTGTCTGGTATTCCTTAGACCGGATGCCAKCTTATTTAAATGTGGAATCTCCAAGTGAATAATAAAAACTTATCCTTTATAATGTATTCAATMTTTGTTCACTATCAAAGAGAGAAACTTACAAATGTCTTTCTCCCAGGAAAAAATAACTTTGTTTCTYCGTCCCCGGCAACGGYGCTAAAAATATGTTGTTCMTGAGTTTATACTAAGGCTTCAAGTATAATGTCACGCATCAGGAAATGAGG
Organism: Picea glauca; assembly: GCA_000966675.3. Classification (NCBI taxonomy): domain Eukaryota; kingdom Viridiplantae; phylum Streptophyta; class Pinopsida; order Pinales; family Pinaceae; genus Picea; species Picea glauca. The sequence continues at coordinate 119,677 of JZKD02S1569455.1, forward strand.
AACGGTTTCAATGTTCRCCTCTTACCACCGAAATATAAGAGAAAAGTTCTTTAAATYKAATTAATATTATAATATCTCAGAGGTTGTTTCTYRCATCTGAGTTAAATTTGAAATATTGAATGAATTGAAAGAAAACATAAAGCTGMTAATCAAAGMAAGGCATCAATTATTGAGGAATCTTACTTTCTAATAGAAGAAGAAAGTGAAATGATGTAACCTTCAATGAAGTATAAAATATAGTATCTAAGTAACATACARGTCTTGTATTTTCTAACAATAAATACAGAGGAAAATCTATTTGTTATCAGATTACTAAGTGAAATATAACTACAGTAGATGTTGTACTAAATTGTGGTTTAAACATTCATCAAAGAAATATATATCAAAGTATGCTTGAATATGGAAAGACAGAAGAACACATAACTCAGAACAGACGAGATGTATAATCATTGGCCTACATTTGTATTAATTCTCAATAAAGAGAGTCTTATCCTTTACAATCAACAAAATGCAGCCCCGATCTTTTCTCAAAATGTATATTTATACAATATTTAATCATTTGAAATTATATCATTCTAAAGGTTTTGGTTACAAATGAGAAGGTGAAATGCTTCACTTCATTATCCCTTGTCTTCTCTCATGCTGGCAAGGCGTTTTCCTTACTTTGTCTCCTAGCTCCAAAATAGGGTAGTATGAGCAATTGTATTGCTGGCCTCCAGAAGTGTTCCCTTTCCCTTGTTCAATACAATTGATACATATTTCTACCAACTGAGTTATCAACTTGGAAGGTTATGTTTGGTCATTTTCCTCGAAAATGTAACACTTCTTTTCCAGCTATGGCAAACTTTCTCCTATTTTCCCATCTACTATAATGATAGACGATAGTTGTAGATTTGGTTTTATTAACCATTTATCTGTTTGAGAAATGTTGATCTTTCTTATCTGAGAGATCTCAACTTGGTCTTTTTCCACATTTTCCTTAATATCTAGCAGATGTTTGGCTATGTTGATTTTACCCAACATCCCAAAGCTACTTTCCTTATCAAGATCTACCATTTTTTTATTCAGCAGGCCAAATGTTTCTTCACATGAATCTCTCACCTCTTTAACCATTTTTTTGTTCACTGCTATATTGTTCTCACATGCCTTTTGCAGGATGTTACCTCTGGTTCACTATGGAATTGATAATCTGAAAGCGATGATTATTTCCTCTTTCACTGACGATATAATAGCCTCCTGGAAGACACCTCGAGCTACCTTAGCTCCTCTTTTTCTTAAGGTGATATTATTTAAYGCTTGATCTATCATCAGAAAATGATTCTAGATGATTTCTACTTTAGAAAGTAGAGCCTATTGAGYTGCTTCTATCTTATTTCGTATTTCCATGGCTTGAGTTTGGAATACYGTTATATCTATGACCTRGCTTTCAATAGAATTTAATTTGGATTGCAGTTGTTTTATTAACTCCTCTTGTTGATTGACCTGTGTTTGGCTTATTTSAKCCRACTGGTGCATTTGCTCGAKATTGGATTTGAGTTGTTCGATTTCATGTTGGTCAACTTCTCTAAACTRTTATCTGAGTCTGTAATTTGCTAATTAACGGATCCTTTTGTTTCAATCGTTCCTTCAAGGTCTCGACTGAATATTGGTTGGTTGTTGCATAAKCCCCCAATGTTCCTGCTACCTCTTCAGCAAATTCTACCTCTTCTAAGGCTTCTCCATAAGTTAATACTYTGTATMTTTTGGTCRTTGCACCCACCCTTTGGTGTGTTTCTTGCTTCACYATGACCTTCCTTTTCTTGCTAAAAAATAAATCTCTAGGAGGTAACTCTTCTACAGAGATAGGTGTTAGATCTTCTTTGAATATTGTTCYTGCATCGGGGTTCCCCTTGGTATATTGTAAGGGTGTGACAGATGGAATGGGACTACTGATTTCTGTGGATGTTTGTTTCATGGSAGTGTCTGTGACCGGTTCATTTGATGAAGACAATTGTGTGTCTCCTACTCCTTTTGAGGGTATCTTTGTTTGATCCTTGACCTGTTTACCTGGTGTATCCATCTATGGKGGTCTTTCTTCTTAGCTTGGGATCTCTCTTTCCTGGTTCAAGGTCTCAGATTCCTCTRTGTTCCCCTAAGTTTCTTGTTTKCATGGGATTGTGTTTGTTKAACCTCTGGCTTTTGTTTAYTGTATACCTAGAGGTGTTGAGACTTTGCCAGGCAAAAATTTGGGGAGGCCACTTCTCCGATGTTACTGAAATTTGTAAAATTTGATCATCCCTTCGSGTGACAGAGCTCGAACCCGACTTAAAACTTCTGAGTAGGATCTCACWCCTTGGAAAATATCATCATGAGGAGAGTMTTTGTGCTCGTATATTTTTAGACCACAACTTCRTGGTCATGCTTCTTAAATTCAATGTCTACTAGTTTCATTTCCTCTAAGGTYGTGGCCTCCACTTTGGAATGGYTGAAATMTAATACAGAAAAAGTACCAATGTGTAGGGRGAAAKAAGGCCATACCTTTTTCTGAACTCATTTGAGTTATTTCCTGATCCCGTCRAGTATTGTTTACCTAGCAATCTCATGACATACTAGTCTTTCTAGTAAGAATAGYGGCAGGGCATATGGGGGAACAKAACAACAAAAAACGCTAATATAAGAGAACTGATCTTCTATGTATCAGTCTACCATGCTACCTAACTTGGCCATGATTTTATCTAAAATCCTGAGAGGTGGGTGGCCGAAGATAACGACATTCATTGGTACCACTACCCAATTGAAAATCTCATACATGAAGTCTTTGGCTTTGTCTTCCCAGAGTTTTGAGTGGTACACATGAATAGGCTCTACATTATTTGGAGTCCAGCTCTAGCTCATTGATGGAAAAGGTGTCATGAAGCAAATGGTGTCCATAATGTAAGAAGACATGAAAAAGGAAGATGCTTTCCCACTTGCCTTTTATGTCCGATATTTTGTAACTTGACTCACCAAATTGTCTGACAACATTTTGGCCCAGTCGAAAGAGTATTCCTCTGCTACTGTGTGGATAAGTGATAGCCATGGGAGAAAGAAATGTCTAGTATTCTCTTTCCCATAAAGTCTACACACCATCATTGCTATATACATGAATTGTAGTTGTAACGATGAGATTGTGTATATACCATTAGAATCAACTCTGAACTTTTCAGGGTGTGAGCACCAATCCTTGATCAGGTCGGATAAGCTTTTTCCAAATTGCTCACATTCTTTCTTTTTGAAACCCTCTAAGAATTCGGCATTGTAAGTAAAGTTTGGTGTGGGAGACAGTTTGTACATCGCCTGTAAATGCTCCTACCAAAATTTCCCAACATCCACCTTCTGAGAATTGAATATTGTTCTAGTCAAAACATATACGTGATCTAGTGCCCATACGATCATATCATAATAGGGAAAGATTTGTGGCCTTGTTGCTACTTTGTGCATCTCCGACTAAGAAACAACCTTATATTTGATATACAATTCTTCTTTTTCATTGTCACTCAAGTCGTCTGGGTAGTTTACCAGCTCGTACTGCAATGTGTTGAAAACTTGTGTCCATGTTTTGACTATGTCAATGTTTCTAGGCAAGGTATCAGAAAGAATATATGAACTCTAGCAGGAACTTTCACCAGTTGTTTTGGTCACTTTCAGTGGAGCCATGATATAGAATCTTGAAATTACATTTCCTGTCACAGAGGATGAAAATACAAACAATGGTCATCTCGCTAAGATAACTCTGTGAAAACTAGAATGAAATTCAACAAATGACAGAAATCATTTCACATTGAGCACTCTAGTTTTTGCAAGTCCTTGCTGACACAACATTTAATTCTTTTAATAGAAATATCTGGAGATAAATCAAGATCTTATTTCCAATCATTTCTCTACTCTGCTTATAAATGCCATAAATGCTTGATATTTCGTGACTTGGGAGAATCGTAGAAGTATTTAATTTTCGCTCGTAAGTTGTAAAAGGTTGTTTAAGATATTAATTAATCCAACTTGAACCTTTAATTAATTGTGATTAGTTCTTAATATTTTTTTGGAATTCGTAGTCTCGAGTGATTTTTCTCTTAGTCTCGAGCTATGAACCCCAAATTTGTGAAATTGTGATTTGATTAATTAACTTTAATCTGGCTTAAGTTTTTAATTAATTGCGATTAGTTTGGAAATTTCGTGACCGCGGGTATCGGGGTTATAAGTTGTTTGTTCAAGGAAAAATTGTCGAATTGTGAATTCGCGATAGCAATTAATTATCGTTAATTATCGTTAGTCATGTAATTAATTAGGTTTATCCTAAGTCACTTTCGCAACTTCGCATATCGGGACATTTGAAGGTTGCTCGAGGCATGACTCCTGACTCGCAAAGGCACAATGTATTAAATTAGTGATAATCACTTTTTAATGCTTCGATGATCCTAATTAAGCTTAACCCAACTTCGTTATTTCGCATGTCGAGGCATTGAGAGCTTCGACATGTTGGACTGTTAGATCTGTGAAACCCTGAAATCTGATTTTATGTTTATCTTTAATTTGCTAATTAACGGATCTTTTTGTTTCAACCATTCCTTCAAGGTCACGATTGAATATTGGTTGGTTGTTTCATAAGCCCCCAATGTTCCTGCTACCTCTTCAGTGAATTCTACCTCTTCTAAGGCTTCTCCATAAGTTAATACTCTATATCTTTTGGTCATTGCACCCACCCTTTGGTGGGTTTCTTGCTTCACCATGACCTTCATTTTCTTGCTAAAAAATAAATCTCTAGGAGGTAACTCTTCTACAGAGATAGGTGTTAGATCTTCTTTGAATATTGTTCTTGCATCGGGGTTCCCCTCGGTATATTGTAAGGGTGTGATAGACGGAATGGGACTACTGATTTTTGTGGATGTTTATTTCATGGTAGTGTCTGTGACCGGTTCATTTGATGAAGACAATTGTGTGTCTCCTACTTTTTTTGAGGGTATCTTTGTTTGATCCTTGACCTATTTACCTGGTGTATCTATCTATGGGGTCTTTCTTCTTGGCTTGGTATCTCGCTTTCCTGGTTCGAGGTCTCAGTTTCCTCTCTATTCCCATAAGTTTCTTGTTTGCATGGGCTTGTGTTTGTTGAACCTTTGGCTTTTGTTTACTGTATACCTGGAGGTGTTGAGACTTTGCCCTGCAAAAATTTGGGGAGGCCACTTCTCCAATGTTACTGAAATTTGTAAAATTTGATCATCCCTTCAGGGGACAGAGCTTGAACCTGACTTAAAAATTCTGAGTAGGATATCACTCCTTGGAAAATCTCGTCATGAGGAGAGTCTTTGTGCTCGTATATTTTTAGATCACAACTTTGTGGTCATGCTTCTTGAATTCAATTTCTACTAGTTTCATTTCCTCTAAGGTCGTGACCTCCACTTTGGAATGGTTGAAATCTAATAGAGAAAAAGTACCAATGTGTAGGGGGAAAGAAGGCCATACCTTTTTCTGAACTCATTTGAGTTCTTTCCTGATCCCACCGAGTATTGTTTGCCTAGCAATCTCATGACATGCTAGTCTTTCTGGTAAGAATAGCGACAGGGCATATGGGGGAATAGAACAGCCAAAAACGCTAATATAAGAGAACTGATTTTCTATGTACCAGTCTACCATGCTGCCTAACTTGGCCATGATTTTATCTAAAATCTTGAGAGGTGGGTGGCCGAAGATAACGACATTCATTGGTACCACTACCCAGTTGAAAATCTCATACCTGAAGTCTTTGGCTTTATCTTCCCAGAGTTTTGAGTGGTACACATGAATAGGCTTTGCGCTATTTGGAGTCCAACTCTAGCTCATTAATGGAAAAGGTGTCATGAAGCAAATGGCATCCATAATGTAAGCAGACATGAAAAAGGAAGATGTTTTCCCACTCGCCTTTTGTTTCCGATATTTTGTCATTTGACTCGCCAGATTTTCTGACAACATTTTTGCCCAGTCGAAAGAGTATCCCTCTGCTACTGTGTGGATAAGTGATAGCCATGGGAGAAAGAAATGTGCAGTATTCTCTTTCCCATAAATTCTACACACCATCATCACTATATACATGAATTGTAGTTGTAATGATGAGATTGTGTATATACCATTAGAATCAACTCTGAACTTTTCAAGGCGTGAGCACCAATCCTTGATCAGTTCAGATAAGCTTTTTCAAAATTGCTCACATTCTTTATTTTTGAAACCCTCTAAGAATTCGGCATTGTAAGTAAAGTTTGGTGTGGGAGACAGTTTGTACATTGCCTATAGATTCTCCTTCTGAAATTTCCCAACATCCACCTTCTGAGAATTGAATATTGTTCTAGTCGGGACATTTATGTGATCCAGTGCCCATCTGATCATATCATAATAGGGAAAGATTTGTGGCCTTGTTGCTACTTTGTGCATCTTCGACTGAGCAACAACCTTATATTTGATATACAATTCTTCTTTTTCATTGTCGCTCGAATCGTCTGGGCAGTTTACCAGCTCGTACTGCAATGTGTTGAAAACTTGTGTCCATGTTTTGACTATGTCAATGTTTCTAGGMGAGGTATCAGAAAGAATATCTAAAMTCTGGTAGGAACTTTCACGAGTTGTTTTGGTCACTTTCTGTGGATCCATGATATATAATCTYGAAATTATATTTMCTGTCACAGAGGATGAAAATACAAACAATGGTCATCTCGCTAAGCTAACTCTGTGAAAACTAGAATGAAATTCAACAAATGACAGAAATCATTTCACATTGAGCACTCTAGTTTGCGCAAGTCCTTGTTGACACGACATTTAATTATTTTAATAGAAATATCTGGAGATAAATCAAGATCTTATTTCCAATCATTTCTCTACTCTGCTTATAAATGCCATAAATGCTTGATATTTCGTGACTTGGGAGAATCGTAGAAGTA
>JZKD02S1569455.1:150009-168339 GCA_000966675.3 Picea glauca
CTTTGTTGGAGAATTTTTGCTTCTTGGCTTGTGGAAGACTGTCACAAACTTGTTGTTGGAGGGGTTGAATATGTTACACCAACCTGTTGTCTTTGGGTTTGATGGGGAATTGTGTAGGCACCATTGTAGGTGAACAAACAATATCTTTTTTATCTTTGACAATCTATTTTTGTTGGATAGAAGGTGTTGAGGCTAAAGTGTTTAAATGTGTCTTATGTATATCCTTTGAATAGACTGCAAAGAGATTGAATTTTGTAGTATGGGATATTACCTTACGGCACTATTTTGGTGGAGCAATAGTCAGAACTACCTCTGGTATCCTATAGAGTTGACCTCCCAGAGTAATAATGACACTACGTGGTCTAGACTCATAAACAACATGAAGTTTCCACATATATGGTTGGCCCAAAAAAAGATCACAAATATCAAGAGGGGAAACATCACACACTACCTTATCCTTGAAGGGATGGATGCCATAGGACATGTGACATTGTTGGTTGACGTGAAGATCTTGTCCCTGGTGAAGCCACTCAGTGTTGTATGGTTGTGGGTGTTGTATTGTCGACAACCCCAACTATTTGATGACCCTAGCTAAGATGAGATTCTTTTAGCTATCATTATAAACAATGAAATGAAATGAGGTCCCCTTCATCCACATCTATGAATGGAAGAGGTGATCCCCCTCTTCAAGATCTATTGGTTCTTCTAGCTGAATTGTTGTGGTCGTGATAGTAACAGTGGGGTCTACGTCGATGATCAGTTTGTTTTTAATATTTTTTGGATCGAATTCTGAATCAAGGTTCAGATCTGTGTCTTTGACCTTGGCCACCAATTATTGTTTTGAGTGACATTCATCAGTGTTGTGCCAGGGGATTTTGTGGAAGTCACACCACTTCCCAGTGTCATTTTTCATTTTTACTTTACCCTTCTTGTCCTGTGTCTTGAACTGGTTGCCTAGAGGATTTTGGTTAGGGTCATATTTATTGTGATTTGGTTGTTGCAGACTTGCAGACCCAAATTCCCATCTATTATGGTGGCTAAATTTCTGCTCGATTTTGACATCATATCGATAGGAAGCTCCCAATGATGAGAATTTTAGGAAATTTGTTTCGGTTCGGATGTACCTATGTAGAGCCCCATGGTATTTCAAAACCAGATGTTGCTCGGAGTCTTTGATACCCATCTTGGTGCACAAGGTATGGAAATTATTTGTGAACTCTGGCACTATTTGGTTCTTCTCTTTCCGCAGTGTGTTCCATCTCATGTATTGTTCTTCATAGTTATCAACAAGATAGTAATGTTCTTTGACCGCATCCACAAAAAAATCCCAAGTGGGATCAACCCCATATATTCTAGATTCCTCTGTGGAACTTTTCTCCTAGTAAGTTTCCCATCAATGTTTGACATGGGGGAGAGCCTTGAGGAGTGAGAAGGTGATCTTTTCCTTGTCGGAAAAACTTTGAACAAAGAAATAACCTTCTAATAGATTTAACCATTTTTCTAGGGCAGTTGCATCTATCTGAACTTCAAATATGGGAATATCAAAATTAACTTGTACCTTGAAGGGAGAGGTTCGTCCAAAATGGTCGCTTGATGAAGATGTACATGTTTCTATTGACAAGCATTGAAGGATGTGTGAAAAATTCTCCATCATTTCGTCCCTTTGTCACGCGAGATCTTGCTCAAGCAACAGGTTAATAGAATCTTTTGCTCTGTCGTTTTTATTTTCTGTCACCATCAAGGGGTTCTTGGGAGTGCGAGAGATATTTTCCTCAAGAGATACAAGCTCGAGACCCAATTGGATATACTCGAACCTCGTTGGGGACATGCGCAAAAAAAATGATCAAAAGTAGCCTTCTCTGGTACCACTGATCTAGATCATTTTCGAAATGAAATGAAAGTAGAGTAATTATAATGAAGTGCTCATGAAAATTGCCAAAAACAAATAAATACAACAATATTTGATTTCTATTAATGAAATAATTGTAAAGAGACTGTAAAAATACAGAGTGCAAGACTCGCTAGAATGGTGGCATATTTATCTCTGAGAAGATATGTGATGGCTACGCTCATTTGATAAACCCTAGACATACAAAAACCTAACCCTAGGAGATGAAACGCCAAAAGTCATGTGGGCCCCATTTGGGTAAGTTAGTACATTAACTTCTTGGGGTCGTAAATTTTTCATACGATATTCATTTTAGGCACATGATAGCTCATTGGAAAGGTCATTTCGATAACTATGCATTAGGTCGTCAAAATCTGACTCTGTCAACAATTTGACTATGGAGAGCCAAAAAAAACATTGTTTAGGGACCCAAAATTGCTCTGGAAGTACAACAAGATGTGTTGACATGAAAACATACAAAATAATCCAGTTGGATTAGGTGGGAGGCCACCAGTATCCACCTGGAAGATGTGTACGACTTCAAACAACCTCGAAAGTGTAGAACCCACAATTACAAAGAAGTATAGAAGAACATGTTGCATTAAAATTGATAAGAGGAACCAGTTTGAATAGGTCGGTGGCCACCAATATCCACCCAGATCAATCCTCCCCTCTTATGAAGAAATGGTCTCCATTGCATTGATTGCCCAGAGAAGAGGGAAAATCATTTTTTGAATCTGAATCTTGGTGGGGCACCATTGTAGATAAAGAAACAATATCTTCTTTCTCTTCGAAAATCTGTTTTTGTTGGATAGAAGGTGTTGAGGCTGTAGTGCTTGTATTGGTCTTTTTTGCATCCTTTGAATAGACTGTGAAGAGGATGAATTTTGTAGTGTGAGAGATTATCTTGCGGCATTGTTTTGGTGGAGCAGTATTTGGAACTAACTCTGGTGTCTTATAGAGATGAACTCACAGAGTAATAATGAAACTACAGGGTCTAGACTCATAAACATCATGATGTTTCCACATATATGGTTGGCCCAAAACAACATCACAGACATCAAGAGAGGAAAAATCACACACTACCTCATCCTTGAAGGGATGGATGCCATAGGACATGTGACATTGTTGGCTGACGTGAAGATCTCGTCCCTGGTGAAGACACCCGATGTTGTATGGCTACGGGTGTGGTGTTGTCGACAACCCCAACTGTTTGATGACCTTAGCTAAGATGAATTTCTTCTCATTGTTGTTATCAACAATGAAATGCAATGGGGTCCCCTTCACCCACATCTGTGAATGGAAGAGGTTCTCGCCCTCTTTAGGATCTACTGGTTATTCTAGCAGAATTGTTGTGGTTGTGACAGTAGCACTGGGGTATGCGTCAATGATATTTTTGTTTTCAATATTTTCTAGATTGAATTTTGAATTAGGTTTTAGCTCCATTTCTTTGACCTCGGACACCAATGATTGTTTTGAGCGACATTCATCGGTTTTTTTCCAGGGGATTTTTCGAAAGTCACACCACTTCTCAATGTCATTCTTCACTTTACTTTACCCTTCTTTTCATGTGTCTTAGATTGGTTTTCTAGAGGATCTTGGTTAGGTCCATCTTTATCGTGCTTTGTTTATTGCAGACCTGCAGACCTGAATTCCCATTTGTTCTGGTGCCTAAATTTATGCTCTATTTTGACATCATATCAATATGCAACTCCCAATGATGAGATGTTTAGGAAATCCATTTCGGTTTGGATGTACCTATGAAGATCCACGCGGTATTTTAGAACCAGATGTCTCTAGAAGTTTTTTATACCCAGCTTGGTGCGCAAGGTATGCAAAGTATTTGTGAACTACGACATTGTTTGGCTCTTCTCTTTCCACAGTGTGGTCAATCTCATGTACTGATCTTCATAGTTATCAACGGGATAGTATTGTTATTTGACCACATACACAAAATAATCCCAAGTGGGATCAGCCCCATATATTCCAGATTCCTTTGTGGAAATTTTCTCCTAGTAATTTTCCCCTCAATGTTTTGACATGGGGGAGAGCCTTCAGGAGTGCGAAGGTGATCTTTTCCCTGTCGGAAAAATTTTGAACAGAGAAATAACCTTCTAATAGATTTAACCATTTTTCTAGGGAATCCACATCTATCTGACCTTCAAATATGGGAATATCAAAATTAACTTGTACCTTGAAGGGAGAGGTTCCTCCAAAATGGTCGCTTGATGAAGGTGCACCTGTTTCTATCGGCAGGCGTTGGAGGATGTGTGCAAAATTCTCCATCATTTCATCCCTCTGTCGTGCGAAAGCTTGCTCAAGAAACAAGTTAGTAGAATATTCTTCTCTATCATTTTTCTTTTATGCCACCATCAAGGGTTTCTTGGGCATGCAAGAGTGATTGTCCTCAATAGAGACAAGCTCGAAACCCAACTAGCTATACTCGGACCTCCTTTGGGACATGCATGAAAAAAAAAAAACGATCAAGAGAAGCCTTCTCTAATACCACTTATCCGGATTATTTTCGGAACAAAATGAAAGAAGAGTAATTATAATGAAGTACTCATGAAAAATTCTAGAAACAGAGAAATACAACAATACTTGATTTCTATTAATGGAATAATTGTAAAGAGACTATAAAAAACAGAGTGCAAGACCTGTTATAATGGTGGCAGCTTTATCTCTGAGAAGAGATGTGATGGCTATGCTCATTCACCAGAATATGATTACAATGAATCTATGAAGGCCTTTTTATGATAAACATGAATTCCAAAACCCTATACATCCAAAAACCTAACCCTAGGAGATGAAACGTCAAAAGACATGTGGGCCTTGTTTGGGTAAGTTAGTACATTAACTTCCTGGGGTCGTAACTTTTGCATACGATCTTCGTTTTAGGTGCGTGATAGCTCGTTGGAAAGGTATTTTCATGAAATACGCATTACCTCATCAAAATCTAACTTCATCTATAGTTTGATTGTGGTGATCCAAAAAAACATTGTTTAGGGCCCCAAAACGTCCCTGGAAGTACAACAAGATGTGTTGACATGAAAACATACAAAATAAGTCAATTGGATTAGGTGGGAGGCCACCCGTATCCACCTGGAAGATGTGTATGGATTCAAAAAACCCTGGAAGTGTATAACCCGCAATTAAAAAGAAGTACAAAACAATGTGCTGCACTAAAAACTGACAAGAGGAGCCAGTTGGAACAAGTGGGTGGCCACAAATATCCACTTGGATCANAAAAAAAAAAAACGATCAAGAGAAGCCTTCTCTAATACCACTTATCCGGATTATTTTCGGAACAAAATGAAAGAAGAGTAATTATAATGAAGTACTCATGAAAAATTCTAGAAACAGAGAAATACAACAATACTTGATTTCTATTAATGGAATAATTGTAAAGAGACTATAAAAAACAGAGTGCAAGACCTGTTATAATGGTGGCAGCTTTATCTCTGAGAAGAGATGTGATGGCTATGCTCATTCACCAGAATATGATTACAATGAATCTATGAAGGCCTTTTTATGATAAACATGAATTCCAAAACCCTATACATCCAAAAACCTAACCCTAGGAGATGAAACGTCAAAAGACATGTGGGTCTTGTTTGGGTAAGTTAGTACATTAACTTCCTGGGGTCGTAACTTTTGCATACGATCTTCATTTTAGGTGCGTGATAGCTCGTTGGAAAGGTATTTTCATGAAATACGCATTACCTCATCAAAATATAACTTCATCTATAGTTTGATTGTGGTGATCCAAAAAAACATTGTTTAGGGCCCCAAAACGTCCCTGGAAGTACAACAAGATGTGTTGACATGAAAAAATACAAAATAAGTCAATTGGATTAGGTGGGAGGCCACCCGTATCCACCTGGAAGATGTGTATGGATTCAAACAACCCTGGAACTGTATAACCCGCAATTAAAAAGAAGTACAAAACAACATGTTGCACTAAAAACTGACAAGAGGAGCCAGTTGGAACAGGTGGGTGGCCACAAATATCCACTTGGATCAACCCTCACCCCTTAAGAAGCACTGGTATCCATTGTGTTGAGTTCCCAGGGAAGAGGGAAAAACATTTTATGAATCTGAAGCTTGGTGAGGTTCATGCCTTGTTGGAGAAGTTATGCTTCTTGGCTTGTGGAAGACTATCACAAACCTGTTGTTGGAGGGGTTGAATCTATTCCACCAACATGTTGTCTCTAGGTTTGATGAAGCATTGTGTAGGCACCATTGTAGGTGAAGAAACAATATCTTCTTTATCTTTGGCAATCTATTTTTGTTGGATAGAAGGTGTTTACGTTGCAATAGTTGTAGTGGTCTTTTATGCATCCTTTGAATAGACTGTGGAGAGGATGAATTTTGCAGTATGAGATATTACCTTGCGGCACTATTTTGGTGGAGTAGTAGTCAGAACTACCTCTAGTATCATGTAGATCTGGCTTCCCAGAGTAATAATGACACTACAGGGTATAGACTCATAGACAACATGACGTTTCTACATATATGGTTGTCCCAAAACAACATCACAGACATCAAGAGGGGAAACATCACACACTACCTCATCCTTGAAGGGATGGATGCCATAGGACAGGCGACACTGTTAACTGATGAAAAGATGTTGTCCTTGGTGAANTTGAGTTCCCAGGGAAGAGGGAAAAACATTTTATGAATCTGAAGCTTGGTGAGGTTCATGCCTTGTTGGAGAAGTTATGCTTCTTGGCTTGTGGAAGACTATCACAAACCTGTTGCTGGAGGGGTTGAATATATTCCACCAACATGTTGTCTCTGGGTTTGATGGAGCATTGTGTAGGCACCATTGTAGGTGAAGAAACAATATCTTCTTTATCTTTGGCAATCTATTTTTGTTGGATAGAAGGTGTTTACGTTGTAGTAGTTGTAGTGGTCTTTTATGCATCCTTTGAATAGACTGTGGAGAGGATGAATTTTGTAGTATGATATATTACCTTGCGGCACTATTTTGGTGGAGTAGTAGTCAGAACTACCTCTGGTATCATGTAGATCTGACTTCCCAGAGTAGTAATGACACTACAGGGTATAGACTCATAGACAACATGACGTTTCCACATATATGGTTGTCCCAAAACAACATCACAAACATCAAGAGGGGAAACATCACACACTACCTCATCCTTGAAGGGATGGATGCCATAGGATAGGCAACACTGTTAACTGATGAAAAGATGTTGTCCTTGGTGAAGCCACCCGATGTTGTATGGCTATGGGTGTGGTGTTGTCAACAACCCAAACTGTTTGATGACCTTATCTGAGATGAGGTTCTTCTTGATGTTTTTATCAACAATGAAATACAATGGGGTTCCCTTCACCCACATCTGAATGGAAGAGGCACTCCCCCTCTTTAAGATCTAGTTGTTCTTCTAGATGAATTGTTGTGGTCGTGACAGTATCAATGGGGTCTACATCGATGATCTATATATTTTCAATATTTTCTGGATCGGATTTAGAATCAATGTTTGGATATATGTCTTTGACCTCGGCCACCAATGACTGTTTCGAGTGACATTTATTGGTGTTGTGTCAGGTGATTTTGTGTAAGTCACACCACTTCCGAGTGTCATTCTTCATTTTAAATTTACCCTTCTTGTCATGTGTATTGGACTGGTTTTCTAAAGGTTGTTGGTTAGGGTTGTCTTTACCGTGATTTAGTTTTTTTAGACTTGCAATTTGTTCTAGTGCCTATGTTTCTGCTCAATTTTGACAACATATCGAGAGGCAACTCATAATGATGAGATGTTTAGGAAATCCATTTTGGTTTGGATGTACCTATGCACAGCCCCACAGTATTTCAAAACCATATGACGCTTCGATTCTTTGATACCCATCTTGGTGCACAAGGTATGGAAAGTATTTGTGAACTTTGGGACTGTTTGACTCCTCTCTTTCCGCAGAGTGGTCCATCTCATGTATTGGTATTCATAGTTATCAATAGGATAGTATTGTTCTTTGACCACATCCACAAAAAGTCTCAAGTGGGCTCGACCCCATATATTCCATATTCCTCTATGGAAATTTTCTCCCAGTAATTTTCCCACCAATGTTTGACATGGGGGAGAGCCTTGAGGAGTGCGAAGATGATATTTTCCCTGTATGAAAAATTTTGAACAAAGAAATAACCTTCTAATAGATTTAACCATTTTTCTAGGGCATCCGCATCTATATAATCTTCAAATATGGGAATATCAAAATTAACTTGTACCTTGAAGGGAGAGGTTCCTCCAAAATGGTTGCTTGATGAATATGTGTATGTTGTTATCAAAAAGCGTTGAACAATGTGTGAAAAATTATCCATCATTTTGTCCCTATCTCGTGTGAGAGCTTGCTCAAGAAACAGGTTAATAGAATATTTTTCTCCACCATTTTTTCTTTTATGCCACCACTGAGGGTTTCTTGGGCATGCAAGAGTGATTTTCCTCAAGAGATACAAGCTCGAGACCCAATTGGATATAATCAGACCTCATCGGGGACATGTGCGAAAAACAAAATGATCAAAAGCAACCTGCTCTAATACCACTGATCTGGATTATTTTCAGAATGAAATAAAAGTAGAGTAATTATAATGAAGTACTCGTGAAAATTTCCATAAATAGAGAAATACAACAATACTTGATTTCTATTAAGGAAAGAATTGTAAAGAGACTGTAAAAATACAAAGTGCAAGACTCGCTAGAATGGTGGCAGATTTATCTCTGAGAAGAGATGTGACGGTTATGATCATTCACTAGAAGATTATTACAATGAGGCTCTGAAGGTCTTTTTATAATAAACATGAATTCCAAAACCCTAGACATCCAAAAACCTAACCCTAGGAGATAAAACGCCAAAATTCATGTGGGCCCCATTTGGGTAAGTTAGTACGTTAACTTCTTGGGTTCGTAACTTTTGCATATGATCTTCATTTTAGGTGTGTGTTAGCCAATTGGAAAGGTATTTTTGATAACTACGCATTACACCATCAAACTTTGACTTTGACTACATTTTTACTATGGAGATCCAAAAAAACATGTTTTAGGGCCCCAAAACGATCCTATAAGTACAACAAGATTTGCTAACATGAAAAAATACAAAATAAGCCAGTTGGATTAGGTGGAAGGCCACCAGTATCCACTTGGAAAATGTGTGGGGCTTCAGACAGCCTCAGAAATGTAGAACCCACAATTACAAATAAGTAAAGAAGAACATATTGCACTAAAAACTAATAAGAGGAGCCAGTTGGAACAAGTGGGTGGCCACCAATATCCACCTGGATCAATCCTCCCCCATTAGGAAGCAATGGTCTCCATTGTGTGAGTGCTTAGAGAAGAGGGAAAATCATTTTCTGAATCTAAATCTTGGTGAGTTACGTGCCTTGTTGGAGAAGTTTTGCTTCTTGACTTGTGGAAGACTATCACAAACATGTTGTTGGAGGGGTTGAATCTGTTCCCCAAACTGTTGTCTCTGGGTTTGATGGGGCATTGTGTAGGCACCATTGTAGGTGAAGAAACATTATCTTCTTTCTCTTTGACAATCTGTTTTTGTTGGATAGAAGGTGTTGAGGCTGCAATGGTTGTAGTGGTCTTTTGTGCATCCTTTGAATAGACTGTGAAGAGGATCAATCTTGCAGTATGCGAGATTACCTTGTGGCACTTTTTTGGTGTAGCCATAGTCAGAACTACCTCTTGCATCCTATAGAGCTGACCTCCCAGACTAATAATGACACTATAGGGTCTAGACTCATAGAAATCATGATGTTTCCACATATATGTTTGGCCCAAAAAAAATATCATAGACATCAAGAGGGGAAACATCACACACTACCTCATCCTTGAATGGATGGATGCCATAGGACATGTGACACTGTTGGTTGATGCGAAGATATCGTCCCTAGTGAATCCACCCAATTTTGTATGGATGTGGGTGTGGTTTTGTCGACAACCCCAACTATTTGACAACCTTAGATGAGATGAGGTTCTTCAGTCTTTCATTATCAACAATGAAATGTAATGGGGTCCCCTTCACCCACATCTTTGAATGGAAGATGTGATCCCCCTCTTCAGGATCTACTAGTTCTTATAGTTGAATTGTTGTGTCCGCGATAGTATAAGTGGGGTTTGTGTCGGTGATCTATTTGTTTTCAATATTTTATGGATCGGATTCTGAATCAGGGCTCAACTCCATGTCTTTGACCTCGGCCACTAATGACTATTTTGAGCGACATTCATCATTATTGTGCCAGGGGATTTTGTGGAAGTCACACCACTTCCCAGTGTCATACTTTTTTTTACTTTACCCTTATTGTCTTGTGTCTTAGACTGGTTGTGTAGAGGTTGTTGGTTAGGGTCGTCTTTACCATGCTTTGGTTGTTGCAGACTTGCAAACCTAAATCCCCATTTGTTCTGGTGCCTAAATTTCTTCTCGATTTTGATGGAATATCGATAGGCAACTCTCAATGATGAGATGTTTAGGAAATCCATTTCGGTTTGGATGTACCTATGTAGAGCCCCACGGTATTTCAAAACTAGATGTCGCTTAGAGTCTTTGATGCCCAACTTAGTGCGCAAGGTATGGAAAAAATTTTTGAACTCCAACAGTGTTTGCCTCTTCTCTTGCCGCAGTGTGGTCCATCTCATGCACTAGTCTTCATATTTATCAACAGGATAGTATTTTTCTTTGACCGCATCCACAAAAAAATCCCAAGTGGGCTCGGCCCCATATATTCCAGATTTCTTTGTGGAACTTTTCTCCCAGTAAGTTTCCCACCAATGTTTGACATGGGGGAGAGTCTTGAGGAGTGCGAAGGTGATCTTTTCCCTGTCGGAAAAATTTTGAATAGAGAAATAACCTTCTAATAGATTTAACCATTTTTCTAGGGAATCTGCATCTATCTGACCTTCAAATATGGGAATATCAAAATTAACTTGTACCTTGAAGAGAGAGGTTCCTCCAAAATGGTCGCTTGATGAAGATGTGCATGTTGCTATCGGAAAGCATTGAAGGATGTGTGCAAAAATCTCCATCATTTCATCCCTCTGTATCGTGAGATATTTCTCAAGCAACATGTTAATAGAATCTTTTTCTCCACCATTTTTTTTTATGCCACCATCGAGGGTTTCTTGGGCATGTGAGAGTGATTTTCCTCAAGAGATACAAGCTTGAGACCCAATTGGCTATACTTGGATCTCGTCGGGGACATTCGTGAAAAAAAAACACGACCAAGGGAAGCCTACTCTGATACCATTGATCTGTATTATTTTTGGAACGAAATGAAAGAAGAGTAATTATAATGAAGTACTCATGAAAATTTCCAGAAACAGAGAAATACAACAATACTTGATTTATATTAATGAAATAATTGTAAAGAGACTGTAAAAATACAGAGTGCAAGACTCGTTAGAATGGTGGCAACTTTATCTCTGAGAAGAGATGTGACAGCTATGCTCATTCACCAGAAGATGATTATAATGAGGCTCTGAAGGAATTTTTATAATAAACATGAAATCCAAAACCCCAGACATCCAAAAACCTAACCCTAGGAGATGAAACACCAAAAGTCACGTGGGCCTCATTTGGGTAAGTTAGTACATTAACTTCTCAGGGTCATAACTTTTGCATACGATCTCCGTTTTAGGCGCGTGATAGCCTGTTGGAAAGGTATTTTTGAGAACTATGCAGTACACCATAAAAATTTGACTCAGTTTATAATTTGACTGTGGTGAGCCGAAAAAACATTGTTTAGGGCCCCAAAATGGCCCTGGAAGTACAACCAAATGTGTTGACATGAAAACATACAAAATAATCCAGTGGGATTAGGTGGGAGGCCACCAGTATCCACCTGGAATATGTGTAGGGATTCAGATAGCCCCTATTCCATAGAAGGTAATGATTAACCACAAAGATTCAAATAATTCAATATGATGAGGCAAAGAGGAGACAATACAGTTGTGGAGGTTATCAAAATAATCATGAGAAGAAATCCAAATATCAACTAGATCATAAATCATTATGTGAATACATGAATGAGACTATATTTCTGATCATCTATTGAGGTTGTGACAATTTGGGTTAATTTAAAAATGTCACAAAGGAATCTGAGCTGCTAAGTTTAGATTAGCATTTCCCTAAATTACCTTCATTAAAGAGAAAATATTCTAAGTTGTTAGTCACACAAGCCATTTTCCAACATGCATATCACAACGGAAAGGTGATCAACTATTAGAAAGTTTGGGAAGAAATCTTCCCCTAAATGACTAACTTATTGAAATGAAATTAAAGTAATCCTAGGAAAAGCATGCTAAGCTTATGTAAACTTAAACTAAGTGGAGTGTCATAAAACTTATGCAAATTCCAATGTTGTCATCGAGTATCCATCTTATGGAAATTCAATCAAATATCACAACCTTCTTCTTGAGATATAAGCACTATGTGTTTTTCCACAATATTCCCTTTAACATGAGGCTTAGTGTCATTGATTGTTGCAAGATTTGGATCCCCTAGACATTCCATCTCATTCATGTAATTAAAATCAATCGTGTTAAACAAACAAGACCATAAAACTTCAATTCCACTTATCTTCTAAAGACACCAGTCCACCAACAAACCTTAGTCATCTACATTGCACCCCCAAGGTATGTGTTTCCTCTGATTAATAACGACAATGATGTGAAACATTAGTTCTCATCCTTGTGAGAATAAATATGAAATCATTACAAAAAGGGAGAAATCAAGATATCATGGAAAGGTGCAAATGATCTCAAGTCACAGCCTATACAGATTGACTTCCCCAACACAAATGAAAAATATAATTAGAAATTGAAATTGAATGAAGTGATTAAGATCATATTTCTAATAGGTGATAATATTAGCATGATGGGAAAGTTCATGAAATTGATATCCTCAAATTCCCAAGAGTGTTCCAAGTAGAAAAATTATGCATTTCACTTCATTGATATTACATGTTGCATAGAATGTATAGAAAAAAATGGAAAAGAAGAGTGTGTAGCTTGCCTCTCTACTAGATAGGTTTTCCATTAAAAATAATGAAGCATATAATCCAGAAAACAAAATCAACAAGCTCATGAGAATGATGGATAAAATATAAGATATTCCAAACTAACCCAAACAATGCTTATCTTTTATGATTATGAATAAACTGATTTTGGGTTCAAGGAATGCTGAAGAATGTGGGTCCCAGTAGATTGACGAGTTACATCCCCCAAGGAATTCACATCTTGAAAATTGTTACCATGGTCGAGGTTAAAATAGTTGTTAAGAACTCAAAATTAAAATCCTTAGAAGTTGCATGGAGGTATTCCATTAAGTTATTTACAACTCCAAAGATTTGGATGATTTCAACATGATGATGTAAGTGAGACATTATTAATCCATGATAAAAATCAGATCATCCAAGAATGTGACCAGACTGAGTGACTCAAGATTAGCAAATCCAAAGAATGGAAGATACTCTACAAGAAAATATCAGGTCTGAAATTCTCATGATTGGTAGTGCTAGGATTGATTCTTTAATCGACCAGTGAGTTGGGGAATAAAAATATTGATTCCCAAGTAATTTTATGAAAAAGATATCACAAAAGATTTAAATAACCATGTTGTCCAGAATTTCAAAACATGTTTTTGAACAATGTGAAAGAATATATCTTGTTGTTTTGTATTAGAGGAAACTTGGGTGAAGAAAGTTGTAATATAAAAGAAGAAACTCCTCCTTGAAAAAATAATTGAACAAGCATAAGACAAATGCAGCCAATTCCTAGAAATTAAAACTAAAGGTGTTGAAAGAAAATAAATCAACCAAGTTCATATGCAAAGAAAAGACTAGAAAAAAAATCATGTTGGATGAAAGTAATCGAAGAAAGGGTCAATGGGGAAGAAACCATTTGGATAATTCCAAAACTAAGGTAAAATAATCATCTAAAGAGATTACAAGGAGTTCGAGTGGCTTGGATTTCAAATGGGAAGAATTTAAATATTTGAAACTTTCATTCAATGTGTATGGGACATCAAGCAAACTTTCCCAATTAAAATCATGTATATATGAGATGGAACAAATATGTGTGCCTACTCTCACCAGAAGAGAGGATAAATAATATATTTTATTTAAAACACCCACTTGTAAAATAGAAGAATGATTGAAAAATATTTGGCAAAGTGGAGAACGAATATAAAAAAGGATCTGAAAATTATCCCACACATAAAGAGTTTTGAGAATGAAAAATAAAACAAATTTTCCATACCAAAATTAAATTCAAAAAGTCCATTCAAGGGAAAATTAGTGTGCAATATTTACTATTTTCTCCCACCTCTGCTGAGAATTACATGTACTATTAAACCAACAGTAAATTAAAGAAAAGGGAAAACAAAAAACTAATCAAATAAAACTAGAAAGCAAAATTAATATTGTGCGAAGAAAAGACACTAGCTTCCTACTCTATCCTACTCCTATTATATGCTACAATGGATGAAAAAAGAGCTATGTGAAGTCATAATGTCGGTGCATCCATCTGTGTAATCGAAAGCCTACAAACATATTTTCATCAAAACAAAATATTGGTGACAAAGCTTGGAATAAAAATCGACTAAAAGTAGGAAGAATTAAATATTGAAAAACTCTATCCACCATATTAGAAATGCCATTGTTATAATTCATGGGAACATTAATTGAATAATATTCCTCCAACCATGCTTCAATTCTATCATAAAATTGAACATGGATAACATAGAATTGATAGAGGGAGTTCAATGGAAAGTAGCATATTGAATTAGAACAGTGCATAGAATTCAAGTGAGGTGTACTTGGTGAGAGAATAATTATGGTAATAAACTTGTTAACTCTAGAAGACAAACCAAGAGAACAATGGCCTGACATAACCATCGGCATAGACTGAAGTTCCCCATTTTCTTGTAAAACCTTATGGGGCTCATACTCCAAGCAACCATGAACTTGAGATACATTGGTGGAGTCAAATGATATATACGAACAACACCCGCCATGGTAAGGTAAATCCTCAAGACATTAGTGGAATCCACTAACATGAGAAATGTTAGCTAAAGGGTTTCTTGAACAAGAAGCTTCACTATGAGCATAAATGAAGATGATGAAGAAGAAGACATGGTCTGATATACATCTTCTATAGCATTCCCTTCATCCCATGAAAAAGGATCATAATGCATAGTTGTACTAAGTTCGTGGGGAGAGGTTGTATCCTCTTTATCTTTCATATGTACATCCCCCCCATCAAGTATTTCAAAAGAGGTCAGCCCCATTAAGTTTATTTGAATTGGATGGTGGATGGTTTCCTACAAAGTTAAGCCATTAAAGAGATCAGGATACAAATAATAATAAGCGGAATAATTAAGAAAATTAAAAGCTTCTCTAAAATAAGAGGCATTTTTAAAAAGTGACTCCATGAATGGTAGTTCCTCCTATTTAAGAAAATTGGTGATTGATTGTGGATCATTAGGCATCATACTAGGCATGGTTCCACAATCACCATGTTCTTCCTCAAGATTGTTTTCCTTTTTCAAACAAAAAGTGGGTGGTTGTGTTAAAAGAGGTATGTCTTGTATGTTTGTTTCTTCTCATGAAGTGGAAAGATCAGTGTGATTGTTTTTCCCTTGAACAATATAAGAATCTGAAATATCTTTCAACACATGCTCGGGGTTAGAAGCAAGGAGAAAATAACAAGAATTCTCAGAACAAGAAGTTTCAATGAATGATCCGGCAATAGTAGCAAAAACTTATTGCTCTATGTCAGTTAGACCAGGAGAATTTATAACATTAGGATAGTTCAAATTAAAATAAACTAATTCTAAATTGTCCATGGGTGAGGAAGGATTCATGTAATGAGTATCCAGATTTTCTCCATTAACAACATGATCAACATTCAATTCTTTCCCCATGGATTCCTCTTTCATTTCTTTTGGCGGAAAAGATGAGGTAGGATAATGGGAACCTGGCATAACCGTTGGTGTTAACTGAAGTGTCCCATTATTAGTAGGAAAACCCTCCTTTTTTTCAACTATATAAAAATATGAACTTGAATTCACAATACAAGAATTCTATTTTTCATCACAACGAAAGAAAGGGGGAATGGAGTAGTGGGAGGACACATATATTTCTTCTAAAAAAGAATCATCTCTCTGGTCTACATATCCCATAGTAAAGAAATATATGGACATATGGAGTCGAACTAAAGGATTAGTATTTTCAAAATTTTCATGTAAATACAAATCAATGTATAAAGGAACATTAAGACATGATTTATATTCAACATCCACTGATTCATGTATTTCATTAATAAGAGAAAATAAATGGGAAATAAAATCATGGCTAGAGCACCTATCATCTAGAGGAAATCTATAGAAAATATGAGTAAATATAATAACAAAATCTTTAATGGATTCATCTTTGTTCTTTCTAAGCTCTAAAATTTCTTCATACAAATTATCATAATCATAATTATCAAAAGCATGCAAAAATCCATGCATAAATTTTTCCCATGTGTCAATAGAGGCAATCGGCAAAGTATCACACCATCTCTTGACCCAACTTGAAAAAGTGAGAGTGAAAAACCTGCAAATGACATTTCCATTAGTAATATTATGAGAACTACAAAATTACCATAATTTAAAATCATGTTCAAATGTAGAGGTTTCCTCCTCACCATCAAATTTAAGTTGTGACAAGAAATGCAAAATATTTCTAGGAGGTTTGGGATGTACAGTACCAAAAAAACACCTCCATAAAGGGATATGGGATGGAGCCATTAGTAAATTAAAACAATTAATAAAAATGACTCCATAGGCTCAGCTTGTCATCTGGCCCTCCTTCTAACACCATTTTTGTTGATGGGTCCAATGGCATGTTAAGTAGGTAAGGGAGAACATCTAATGGCAAGTCCCAATTAGACCTAATCTCTTTGGTGTATAATTTTCAATGAGTGTGTGGGTCTCATTGCCACTTATAATTAAAAGAAGGAAAAGGGGAAAGATAATGCATTGTCCCCCAAATAGTTCTAACTAATCCTAAGTCTAATCTAACTGAAAGAAAATTAATCTAATCTAACTATTGCTTGCCTATGTCGGGAGCAAAACTAACATAAAGAGTATAGTGAGAGATAATATCATCAGAACCAGAAATAATTCATGTATACTAATGATAAGTGATAAAAAAAATGTTATAGATACATAGACAAGTATTTGTACAATGCATTCATAACATTATTTATGTACTCATAAGAAAACATATGACAACATGAGCAAATATAATAGAGTGAAGAAATAGTTCATACAATGGGATTCTATGCTACTCAAGAAGAAGAAAAATGCACAAAGAATAGTCTCATATGCATTCACCAAAATCACAGATTATTGGAATTCCTCTTGCTCTTTATTCATTCAAAAGTAAAAAGATTATATATTATTCACAAAGGGAAAAAGTATCTCCTTACATTCAACGAGCTCTCTTTTATAAAACAAGAGTGACTCTTCAGCTCTAGTGATTGTTCCTTTCATTTTCCTTATGTTTCTCATCTTATATTTTGAATTTATTTCATATTATAAAAAATGAATATGCAACGGCTACAAACAAAAGTTGGAGTCTCTTAGAAAGTTATTTTCAACCTCAGGAAGCTCATAAACGACATATATTCACAAATATTAGTATCTCTACCTGTTGTCGACATTTTTTGTTCCTTGATCCATTATCATTGTTTATGGTGTTTTCCTATTGATTAGATATTATAATCTTCTTCTCCTCTGTCTCATTTTTACATTAAGTTATTTTTTATCCGATTGTGTTGCCTATAGCTTGAGATATGATTGTCGGAGGATAACATAGCTCGTTCTTCAACTACATTTGGGTTCCTTCTATGTTTCGCAATTCTGGACAATTTCCACTTAGTATCTTCCAACACTTTATATCCCATGTTGTTCTTCTCCCTTCCATATTTTTAACGAGCCATCATAGGCCTGATTTGGTTTCCCTAGCCCCAGATTTGGCTTCTTGAAGTCTACACAACCATTTCTGCCCCAAATTTGTGGTATGTTGTTTTCTACATTTTCTAACATATTTTTCCCATGTCTAGCCTGCATACCTTTGTCATTGCATTCCTCTATTTGATACCTTTCCAATGAGGTATCATGAGCTCAATTATAACACATGCAATCCACGTTATGCTCATTTGAAAAATGTCACTCAATAGTCGTCCATCATGTCTATGGGTGAATCTGAGTCGTTGATCCTTAACCTGCAAATAGAAATCCCACATGCATAAGAGAGTTCAACACTTAGTGGTTTAAATGGTTTTAACCCCTATATATAGTTTGAATAAGAACCTGGGCAGACATAGGACCTGTGGCTTGAAATATAATTTTAGTTAATTTCCCTCCTAGAAATTAGG